>LKCN02000011.1:818241-840477 GCA_001633055.2 Ophiocordyceps polyrhachis-furcata BCC 54312
AGCAATATTATTATTATTATTATCGTTACTACTAATAACTATTATTTTTCTTATTAGGGTATTCTTGCCTAAAAGCCTACCTTCTCTACTGCCCTGCTTGCCCCTATATCCCCTCCCCCTACCCCTACCCCTGCGCTTCTTTGCTTGCTTTAATAGTATTTCTAGAATATTTTATTAGCCTTATATAATAATTTTAGAAAAGTACTATTACTATTTCTATTTAAGTTATTTATACTTACTTTTAATAGTAATAATAATGCTTTGCTATTTTATTAGAAGCATAAAAAGAAGAAGAAAAGAAGAAGTATAAGAGGAAAAGAGGGAATAAATTTATTTCGCGGGGTAAGTTATATATACGTATATAAAAAACGCGAAATATAGTAAGTACGCACTATAACCCTACTACTTAATAAAAGACCGATTTCTTTACCCTTTTTCTTTCTTTTTCTTTATATACTTATTTATTTCCTATATAATTTCTTTCTTTCTATTTTTCTATATACTATTTTTTTTATTACTTTTCTTCTTTTTATTTATTTATTTCCCCTTTAACGATTTAATAATAAAAGAAGGACTGCTAGTATATAAATATAACTATATATAATACGAATCGTTTATACGTCTTAATACGTATCTGCCCCTAAAGAAAATAACTAGGGATAGGTATATATAGATAAAGTATTTAATAATATAATAGGGCTATATTTAGGCAGTGCTTATAGCATAATTAGATCGAGTTCGATCTAAGATTAGAAGCGGATTATAGGGAGATTAAGAAGATAAAGCAGAAGAAAAGAATTAGGATTAAGGAACTATATATATAAAGTCTAGCCTCTTCCTTTAAGGAAGAGAGAGAGAGAGATAGATATAAGCATATAGCAATAGATTAGGGACCCGAGCTAACTTAAGCAGAGTCCTCTGTTATATTATACTAATATATATTAATGCCCTACCTATAATTAAGAAGATAAAGCAGAAGAAGAGGATTAAGATTAGAGAACTATATATATAAAGTCTAGCCTCTTCCCTTAAGAAAGAGAGAGAGATATAGATATAAGCATATAGCAATAGATTAAGGACCTGAGCTAACTTAAGCAGAGTCCTCTCTTATGTTATACTAATATATATTAATGCCCTACTTATAGAAAGAATATATAGCCTTTCTATTATAGAGGTCTTTAAACTTCTAGTTAGTAATTGCCTAAGTCTTGCAAGGGTTAATACTAATTCCTATACTAGCCTAGAGTATAACTCCTAGATAGTTAACGTTTATAATATTAAAACGCGATTTCTTAATATCTCTTTGCAAGTTCGCCTAGTAAAGGCGCTAGATAACTTTATAGTATTCCTCCTAGTAGGTCTTCTTACTATTATTATCTAAGTAGATTAAGATATTATTAGCGTATATACTAATATATTAGTCTAAAAGGTTATAAAGCTAGGCATTAATAAAGTTTTAGAACTAGGCAGGCCTAACTTTTAGACTATAGGGGAGGACTTTCTAGCAAAATATACTAAACTTAGTATAGAAGGCTATAAAGTACTTAGAGTTAGGGTAGAGATAGAAATAATAGAAAGCCTAAATTATATTAATTTTAGAGAAGCGTTAAGCTAATTAGCAGTTAAATATAGTACTATTAAGGGAAAAGACTAGTAAGATCTAGCTCTTTAAGTAGTCGTTTATCTAGTAGTAGTTAATATAAAACCTATATACTATTAAGTATAGCTTTAAGGCAAATAGCATAAGTATAGTATATAAGCTAGCGTTTAGTTCGATAAACCTAATAAAAAGGAGGTAGTTAACTATTTCCTTCTCTAGTAATAGATACTTTACTAGCGTTTAGTATACTAGTAGGCTAGCAGGGGTTAAAGGTTTCTCGAGTTTAAGCATAATATTATAACCTAGGCAAGGGCTAGCAAGCATATAAGCCTCCTTCTTGCTAAAGAAACCTTCTAAGTGCGTAAGGACTAGGGGAATTAGACTGCGTACTAGGGTAATATAGTCTAGGTCTTCTCTAGCAGGGAAAGGAATCTTTTATCTTACGTATATAATACTAGCAGGGGCGAGTTAGGCAATTTCTCTTCTAGCAGGCATAGTATTTAGCTTAAAAAGGATAGGAATAGTTAGTATTAAAAGAGCAAGGTCCTCTTAGCGAGCCTATTATAAGTTAGCTTAGAAGGATCCGATTAATTATGCCTAGAGGAGTTTATTATCTAGGGCAGTATTAATATTATTAGTTATAGTCGGGTTAGGGTTATTAGCTAAGCACTTTATTTTTAGGCTAATAAGGAATATAAGGTTATTATTCTACTGCTATCTTTATAGGATCTAATAGCAGTAATCGTCCTTTTTTATTAACTTATCCTATTATTTAATATCTATCTATATAGCTAGGTTAGTCTTCGCACTGCTTAAGTTCGGATTCTATAGAATTATTGCAAGGGAATACTTTGCAAGAATAGGCAGATTATTAGGCTATATAAGATAATAGGAGGAATAGTTCAAAAGGAAATGCTTTTTAGCTATATATTAGAGTCTAATAAGAATATCCTAGTTATAGTTAGTAACTTAGAAAGTTTCTTACGGGAATATATAACTATCGATTATAAAGGTAGCAGTTAGGTACTAGTTTATAATACTTATATTATAGCCCTAGAAATTAATAAGAGGAAATAGGCGGATAGAAGAGAGTTTAGCTCTAAGGCTTTTTACGGCCTTTTTAGCAAATCCTTAGGATACTATAAAACGAGTTTCTACTCTAGTATTATAAAAAGAGGAAGTATTTAGACTAATACTTAGCGCTTAGTAGTCTTTTTAGGTCTATAGCAGGCGAATTATTTCCTTAAAGGGGTTATAAAAGTTAGTAAGATTCGCGCTAGGTAGTATTTTTCTTTTAGCAGAAGACTGAGTTTTTAACTGCCTTATAATACTCCTTATAGGAAAATAGGGTATCCTTAGCTTTTATTAAAAAGCTTAGGTTAAAGTTAGCTAGCAGATAGTCCTAGAGCGTATACTTAAGCTAGTTAGTAGGAACCTAGGTCTTTACTGCTAAGTTATTAAATTCTACTAGGAATTCCTAAATCTCCTATTTATCTATAGGCGAGAAATAGAGTCTTCATAGTCTCTCGATTGCTTCTATATACTTATTCGGGTTACTAAATACTACTTTAAAGAACTAAATTATCTTAGCTAGGCGAGAAAAAAAGCAGCTATCTAAGGTATACTTTATCTTAAGGGCTTTCTAGGCTCTGCTTTTAAGAATATAATAAAGGAAAAATATCCGCTTTATTTTATTATAAAAAGTTATAGTATTAATTTATATCTTATCTTTTAACTATATAAGAAAACTATCGAACTCGCCTTTCTTGCTAAAGAAAGTCCTAATATTCTTATACTAGGATTTTGCTTTTTCCGAGTAGTCTAGGTTTAAAGTGCTTACTATTCTAAACTTAGGCTAGGCTGCTTTCCTAGATACTAGGAATATATCTAGGCCGCTAAAAGCTATAAACCCTATATATCTTATATAATCCTAGTTTTAGGATAGCGACTATTAGTTTAGTTAGTCGATTTTTGCCCTAAGCTAGGCTATATCTGCTAGCATGCTTTAGATTACTTCTAATAAGTTAGGCGTAAAAGTAGGTAAAGCTATTACTAGGGGTGTCTAGAGCTAAGGAGGCCTTATTATATCTTATTGCTCTAATTTTATTCGAGCAGGTAAAAGAGTCTTAGATATAAGCCTAGCAGATTAATAAGGTTGCTTGTTTTAGCTAGATATAAATAGACTCGGGTTATGCTAACTGCTTAGTTAGGGTTATAATCTTTTATAGTATTTAGCGTCTCTATAAGATATAAGAAATATTTATATATTTCTTAAACGCTTATTAGTAGAGAAGAGATCTTAGAATAGTATTATAGCTAGTAAAATAAGCAAATATATATTAGGCACTATAAACAAATGTTCTAAGATAAAGAGGAAAGAAAAAACTAGGAAAGGGTAGTTAGGCTATAAGCCCTTTTTATATGCGTTATAAAGGGCTTGTTACTTAATATAACGGGTCTACTATAGGCTTATAGGGGTTAGGGGTCCTGTATCCTTCCTCGTACTAAGTGCTGCAGTGTGCTAGGGTGCAGCGCGTAATACTAACCTAGAAATCCGAGATTATATATTTAGCTAAGGGCAGTTATATTAAAAGTAACTAACTTAGTTATATTTATAGAAAAACTTATGCTAGGGCATACTTAAAGCGCTAGATTTAATAGAACTAATATTTATTAGGTTAGCCTTAGTATAAAGCGGAAGATTAGCTATTACTTAAAATATATCTCTAAAGTTAAATATACTATTAAAGCTCTTTAAATATAACGCAAAAGCTAGATATATTATAGGCTATATCGTCTTTTAATCTAGTTTTTTCTTAAGCTTAGTATAAACACTAGAAGCTAATAGGATAATCTTAGTATAGTTAAACTAGTATTGCTATCCGGCTTTAAAGAGAATATATTCCTATTATATAATATACGTGCTAAGGGACTCTAACGTTTCTTATAATAATATAACTAAAGAAAAACCTACGCGTTACTCCTTATATAATTTGCTAAGAGTCTTATTAATATATACTAGGAAGGAATTAGGCTAGTTAGTAAAATTATTAATATATAATACGTATAAAAAGAAACTTTACTAGAAAGTACTAAGTTATAAATAAATATAGAAGAACTAGGAGCAATTATCCCTAATTATAACTCCGTTAATAGTAAACTTCGCCTAAAAAAAGGCTAGCTATATTAGAAGTCTAGAGCGAGACTCTAATACGTTAAGGGTAGGCAAAATTTAATAGCGTTCTGAGGTTATATTTTCCGCGTTATAGTTATAAATAGAAAGGAGTTCTATTTAATATAAAGGAGTCGAAAAAGAGTTAATACTAAGTCGAACCTAAAAGGAGAAATAAATAGAACTACTAAGAAGAGAGAGAGAGAGGAAGGGAGAGAAGCTCCCTGCTAGCTAGCTTTATACCTTACGAGGTCGGCTATTAGTAATAAGCCTATATTAATACAAGCCTATTATATCCTAGTTAAGCTAGAGAGCCTGCTAGTCACGTATTTATAATCCCCCTATATAGATATAACTGGGTTAAAGACCTAGTCCTTTACACCTATATACTATTTTTTTACCTTTTTTCTTCTTATTTATTTTTTTCCCTTATAACAATTCGATAATAAAAAAAACCTGCTAGTATATAAATATAACTATATATAACGCGAATTATTTACGTATCTTAATATATTCCTGCCCCTAAATAAAATAACTAGGGATAAATATATATAGATAAAGCATTTAATTATATAATAGGGCTATATTTAGGCAGTACTTATAGTATAATCGGATCGAGTTTAAACTAAGATTAGAAGCGGATTATAAGGAGATTAGAAAAATAAAGCAAAAAAGAGGATTAAAATTAGGGCAATATATATATAAACTCTAGCTTCTTCCCTTAAGGAAAAAAAAAAGAGATATATAAGAATATAAGCAATAGATTTAAGAACCTAAGCTAGTTTAAGCAGAGTTCTTTCTTATATTATACTAATATATATTAATGCCATATTTATAGTTAAATTAACTAGAAGGGCTATAATATAGGAGAAGCAAGAGATAAGGTTATAATAGAAGTTTATAAAGTTAAGAAAACTATAAATACCCTAAATATAGGAAGGAGCCTTCTAGTCGCGTATTATAGCTACTTTATCTAGGTTAGATTATATTTTATAGCTAGTATATATAATAAACCCTAGGTACTTAATTTTTTTAACTATAAAAGCATACTTATTAATATCTAAAAATAAACCTATAGCCTATAACTTCTTTATAATAGCCTAAACTTTACCCTAGTAGTTACTATATAATCCCTTAGAATAAATTAAAATATTATTAAGATACGCTATAATAAAGTCGCTTAGGGAAATAATTAATACGTTATTAATATATTGCTAAAAGAAGCAAGCGCCCTAGCAAAGCTAAAAGGGCAAATAAGCTACTTAAAAAGCTTAAACTAAGTATAGAATATAGTTAAGTATTTATTGCCTTTTATAATACGCAGCTTATAAAAAGCAGCGCGAATATCTAACTTTATAAACCTATAAGCGCTAGAAAAGCTATATAACGTCTTATTAATTAAAGAAAGTAAGTAATAGCCTTGCTTTATAACTTAGTTTAAAGTATAATAATTAATATAAAAACGCTAGCTATTATTAGGCTTTTTTATAAAAAAGATAAAAATAGCTGCTAATAATAAGCTTATATAAATCTACTTTTTATCTATTAAGTTAGTAATTTACTAGCAAACCTTAAAAAAGTATTCTTATAGTATATTATATAAAAAGTATTAAGGGGCTAGCTATAAGAAAGCATACTTAGGCTAGACTAAGTATATTTAATTACGCATACTGCTCTAAAGGAAGCAGGCTACCTATAGCTATATATATATATCTAGAACTAATCTTAGAGAGCAGGCTACGTACTTATAGCTGCGTATCTTAGGGGTAATACTATACATAATAGGGGTATAGCTAAGATAAGGGGACTTTTTATAAGATAAGTATATTGCATAGGCAAGGGGGTAGAGTCTATAGCTATATAAGCGCTTCTCCTAAAGTTAGGAGGTAAGTTTAGGTTATATAACTAGAACTATACTAAGGTTAAAAACCCTTATATAAAGGCTACTCTTAGGCGTATATAACTACTGCCTAACTAGGCAGGGCTTATAGAAAACAAAAAGCGTAAACGCTAGGGAAAAATTTCCTATATAATAACTAAAAAAAGAAAAAGAAAAAAAGAAGAAGAATAATAATAGTAATAATAGTAATAGTAATAGCAATAGTATATATAGAGGACTATAATTAAGGGAGATAGGAGCGCAGGCTAATAGGTAATAAATACTGCTAGCGTTATTAGACTAGGGGGGCAGTAGTAGTAGTAGATATAGTAGTAGTAGCTATAGTAGCAGCTGTAGTAATGCTCGGCCTAGGGGGGAGGGCGGACGGGCGAGCCTACTGCTTGCAGTAAAGAGCGAGAAGAAGGAGAGGATAGCTAAGCTAGCGCAGAAAGCCGCAGCGGCGGCCGCCTAGATAGCGGCTACTGCTAATACTAATAACTATGCCTGGAATAATGCAGAAGTAAGAAGCAATATATTAATAGGGGGTTAGTAGAATAATAATACTAATAATAGGCAGTTTAAGCTCTAGTTAGGCAAGCTAGCCGCGTTAAAGCGCGAGCTCTAGCATAAAAGGGGCGGTAATAATAATAATAACTAGTACGCTAATATTAACGCTAATGCTAATTATTATACTAATACTACTACTAAGGTTAATAACTATGCTAATAGAGCCGCTAATATAAATAGGGTAAAGGCGGTAGCAGCTATAGCAGTAGCTATAGCCGCGGCTATAGCTAATACTACTACTGCTTGCAAGGTAAAAAAGGCCGTATTTATAGCAGTAACGCGCGTAAAGCAGCAGGAGGAGGCCTGTTAGGCCGCTAAAAAGGCAGCAGCGCCCGCCCTAGCACAGGCAGCGCTCGCTGCTATAGATAAGAAACTAGCAGTAGCACTAGGCAGAAAGGGGGGAGGGGGGTCTAGCAGTATTATAGCAGCGGCTATAGCGCTAGCTATAGTAAAACTAGCGGCTACGCAGGGCGGGAAGGGAGGGGGAGGTAAGCCTAGCAGTATTATAATAGCAGCTATAGCGCTAGCTATAGTATAAGACTAATAAGAAAAAGAAGAAAATAAAAAAAGCAATAATAGCGCTAGTATTAATAATAATAATAATAGTAATAGCAAAGATAAAAAAGAAAAAGATAATAATATTAAAAATAATAATAACTATAATAATAAGCCGGCCCTTTAGGTTAAAGAGATAAAAAAAACAGAGAAGAAAAAAGAGATAAGGGGGGCAGTCTACGCCTACCCTTATATACGCTATATTTTAGAGTAGTAGGAGTACTATAAATAGACGCAGATAATAAACCAGGGCATACTATAAAAAGCGCGCAGTAGCTATACTAAGTACGCAGGGGCCTATTAGCCCTGCTTAGCTGCTCCCGCCCTCCTAGTATAGGCCTTCTATGCTTAGAAAGCGGAGGCTAGCTAGGATAATAAGGAGAGCTAGCAGGCTAACGCGGCGTTAAAGGCCGCGCTAGTAATAATAAGGGGGCTAGGGGTGCTAAAGAAAAGGGGGAAGTGCCCTAGGGGGGAGGCCTTTATAATAGAGTAAGTCGCCCCTAGCTAATAAAACACGGGCTAAAGCAATATAAGAATATAGCAGTAGTAGTAGCGGTAATAAAGGGGAAAGGTGAGGAGAGAAAGGGGGGAGGGGGCTTAATAGGAAGGATAGCGGCCCTAAAGGGGCGGGTAGCAGCGTTAGAGGCGCAGGGAGGAGAGGGGGCAATAAAAACTGCGATAATAAAACAGTAACGACTAGGGCAATAATAATAACGCTAATAATAAAAAAGAGGAAAGCGCTGCCTAATATAGCGCTAGAAATACTAATAAAGCGCCCCTATAGCTAGGTAATGCGTAGCTGCAAGGCCTAGAGTAGGCTAGAGAGAAAAAAAAGTTTTATATATAGAAAAATCAGGGGTCTGCTATAAGAGAGGCGCGTAAAGCTATTATAGACCTAATAAGGGGGCTATTATTATATATAGCTAGACTATAAAGCGCTTTAAATTGCTATAAAGCATTTATACTATCGAGCTTAGCTAGAGGTTTTTAAGTAGGGTTAAGATAAGTAGTCTATTTAATAAGGACCTCGCGTTACTGCCTATAGCCTACCTTTTTCTAGCAGGTAGAGAGAATATTATCTACCTCCTATTTATTTTCCCTATAAACCTAAATTGCTAAAGGCTAAGGGTTAACGATTATTTAGCTAGGCATAGGGTTATTTATAGTATATTAAAAAAGGTTAACGTTAAAGCAGTTATATATCCTAGAAAGGAGGTTAAGCAGTTTAATAACGTCTAGGGATATAATATAGCTAATAGTATACTTAGTATAGCGCTAGTTAAGCTTCTTCTTTAAATAGTAGGAGGCAAAGTTGCAAAGGTCGAGCTAGACTTTATTACTAGGCCGGAAACGTTTAGCTAGTCGGCGTAATATATTAGCTTAAGCCTTGCTAGCCTAGGCTATAGTAGCGTTTAAGGATTAGCAGAGGTTTAAGACTTATTATAATTTAGCAATAAAAGCTTATGCTTAGCTAGCAGGCGTGCAAATAGAAGCAGGAGGGGCGTTATTAATAGCAGGGGTAATAAATAAGGCGTAGAAACTATAAGTAGCAAAGAAAGGAGATATACTAATAGCTATATATTCGCGGCTATTAAGGGCTATTTAAGTAGCAGGGAGCTAAAAGTCCTAATTATCCTAGTTATAAGTAATAATAGTATAAAGGTAAGCTTAAACTTCCTAGTTAATATGCTTACTGCTTTTATTTATTTAAAAGTAATAGGCAGTACTAAAAAAGCAGGAGATATTATAAAAGCAGTAAAGCTAGGCCTAGAAGTCCCTTATCTAGTTAGAGCTATAATTACTTATAATAAACGCTAGCTACTAATAAAAGCAGATAAAATACTAAAGAAAACGTTCTATATATAGATTAGTATTTATAAATAGTTTAGGCTCGAGGAGGATTTCTTTACTAAGTTAGTCCTTAATAACCTAGAGGTAATAGTTGACTTTTTTTATTAAGGGAAAATTAACTATAAAGTCTATTTAAAAAAAGTAATAAAATTAGTCTAGAGTAGGCAGAAAGTAGAAGAGTATTATATAATAAAAGCGCTAGACTTTAGAATATCTATATATATTATAGTTATAGAGAAAGCAATAAATAAATTACTAATATAAGGGCTAAAAAAAGTCCCTTATAACTAGGGCTATCGTGCTATCCCTACTAGGGTGCTTAAGAGAGTACGAGTTATAAATAAGTTAGATAAGGCAGCTATGCAATTAGTTAAGGCCTTAAAAGTCGAGGGGGGAGTATTAGGCATCTGCGTTTATAGTAGTAGGGGAACCTAGAACCTAAAAGCAGTTGCAAAAGCAAAAGCGGCCGCGGGAGTTAATATAGTAGTCCGCGATCTAGAGCTTAAGGGAAAAGGCAGGAGGGAAGGCGCAGTTTTTACGGGTTATATAATAAAGGACTTCTTTAAATATAGTATCCTAAGTAGTAGTAAATAGCTATAAAGAGTAGAGTTTATTATTAGAAAAGACCTAAGGAGTAAAGGACGAGTCTATAGAAAAGGGAGTAGGGTTTAATAGGCTAAAAGCAGCAGGCAAATAGGGCAGGGTAGAGTTATTAGAGTTAAGGAGAGAGAAATTAAAATAGATTTAAAAAGCATCCTAAGAAAAAAGCTAAGCAATATATTTATCTAAGTTATTAGGGGTTAGCTAGTCTTATTTTTGCTATAAAAGGGTATTAGGGATAATAGCCTGCTTACTAAGTCGATACTTAATTTAGAAATTAAAACGCAAAAGGTATTTTACTTATTATGCCTATTGCTTAGAAAGGCATTAATAGGTTATAAAGTATTTAAGGTTCTAATAATTAGTAATAATATTAAAGGACTAGTAACTATAGAATTCTGCCTGCTATTACTTAAGGCAGCGAATAATAGCGAGTATTTCTTTATTATAGATTAAGTAATTGCGTTTAGCTAAGGAGAGTTTTTATAAGTAAAAAGCAACTAGGCAAAGCTAGCTATTATATTCCTAGAAAACTATACTATTAGCAGTAAATCTACTATAATCTATTTTAAGTTATATAGGCAGGTTAAAGTCCTATTTAATAAGGACTAGGGCTTAGAGGAAGAGTTGCTTAACGCGTTAAAAAGCGGCCTCCTGCTTAGGGCCCTAGGAAAATAGTCTGCTAGACTTAATTAGGTTTATTAAGGGGGCAATAATAAAGGCATAATTAGAAATAAATATATAATAGAAGTTAGCAAAGCTAAGGAAACTATAAAAGCCCTTAACTATAGTTAGTTAGGCTTAGTCGGAGATAGCTTAGATTTTAGCAGGATCTGCCTAAATCCTAATACTAGTAATAAGGATAAACCTAAGATATTTAACTCTAGTAATAAGGAAATTATACTTATTAAGGTTAATATAAAAGCCGTATTTTTAAAGGCGTTAGAGGACTTAGCGGACTTTATAGAAATAATCCTAGCAGGAGCTAGAGGAGTAAATAATAATATTATCGATATAGGCTAAATAAAATTTATTAAGGAGGTTGCTAAGGATCTAGTTAATATAGCGTTAGAAAGTTATAAGGGCTCTGTATAGGCTAAAAGGGGTAACTATCTATTCGAAAAGTCCGTACTATATATAGAAGGCTGTTTTCTACTCCTCCCCTGCTATAATATAGACTTTATAAAAGGCCTAAATAATATCGAGCTTTATAAACTATTTTATATAAGCTATAATATAAAGGGTATCCCTAAAAAGAGGAATAGGGTAGCGATCTAGAATAGTATAGTATTAAGGGCATAATAGTTATTATAAAAATAAAGGCCGCCCCTAGGCTTATAGGCAAAAAGGATAGGGGCACTAGCTTAGGAGCTGCTAGGATAGATAAAGCCTTTATAAAAGAGGTTATATAGTATTTTCTTAAGAACGAGGAGTTTTTCTCGTAATATACTATATAGGGGGCTAAAAGGAATAGTAGGATTAGTCCTATCTATATTAGGGCAGAGTAGAATAGAGTAGTTAATACTAGGCTTATATAGGTTTAACTTATCCGTATTCTATTTGCAAAAGAGTAGGAGAAAGTCCTAGATCTTAGGGGAAAGGTATTACTAGAGCTAAGTATTAGAAAAAAGGACCTTATCCTATAGTGCTTTATTAATATTAGCAAGAAAGATAGCGTAAAAAAAAGGTTAGGAGAGGTTATTATTTAAAGGTTATAAGTAACCTAGGCAATAAAGGCAGAAGCTATAATATATAGGGCAAAGGAGATTTCTTAAGCAAGGGTAAAAGGGGATCTAAGATACTATACCTAGGCCTTAGAGTTACTATACTAGAAATAGGATTTATAAGGGATAAAATAAAAGCGCGTATATTTAAGCTAAAGTTTGCCTAGGATAAGGGGAAAATTAAAATAAGGAACTATATAGGCTATAATAAAGCGCGTAATATTATTAACTTTAAGGGCAAGCTAAATAATACCTATAACTATAGGTCCTTATATCTAAGCAAAGGCACTCTAAATCTTATAGGGTAGAATACGTTTAATAGGGATATAAAAGTTAGTAGTTAGTTGCGTATTAATTATAGTAAAGTACTAATAGCTTTTATTAATAAGGGCCTATATAAGATCTAAGTAGTTAAGGATTACGGGAATTTATATAAAGGGGGCATAAAGCTAGGATTAAAAAAGCGCTTTTATATTCTTATCTAAAGCTAGTAGGGACCCCGAAGCGCTATATTGCTCCAGAGTTAAGCATTTTCCTATTCCTTAGTATTTTCGAAAAGCAGTTTAATATTAGTATATATAATACGCGGATTAGGAACGCTAGGAGCAAAGGCTAGCTAACGCGCTATAGCATATAAGCAAGCGTAGATTATATAGTTATAAGCTCTATAGCGTATATATAACTTATTATTACGTTATTAGTTAATAATAAACAAATAGACCTATTTAGTATAAGGCTTAGTAGGGGCAGTAGGCATAGACCTTTTGCCTTTATTTATATAAATGCTATTTATTCAAATATTACTATTAGCGTTTAGGATAAGGGCTATAGCAATAGGAGTAGGGCTACTACTTATAAGGGTAAGGGGTAAGGGCTTATAGGCAATACGCAGGAAATAACGGGTTTATTTAAAGGACTAGGCAAGGCCTTAAAGCTTAGTAATAAAGGCTGCGTATAATTTAGGCATTTTAACTATAATATGGAGGTCTTAAAGCATAGGAGAAAAGGAGTTTATAAGCTATATTAATTTAGCGGAGTCTATCTACTTATAAGAGCCTATAGCTATAAGTATAACCTCTTTAAATTCTAGGAGGAAATTATTAAAACGTTATTTATCCTTATAAATAAGGGTCTATAGCTAGTCCTAGGCTTTTTATTATTCCTAAACCATACTAAAAGTATAGTATAAATAGTCGAAAAAGTCCTATAGGCATTGCTATCTATTAAAGCCCCCTGCCTGCTAGAAAGCAATAATACGCCTTATTTTATCTTTAGGGAGATAGTTAAGGATATAAAGCTATAACTAGTCCAAGGTTCTAGCTTTACCCTAAAGCTTATTAATATTATACTAGTAGATTAACTAGCTTATAAAAAAGTAAAAGGATTTAAGTTTGCTATCTTATTTAGGCTAGGCCTTCTGCTAGTATATAAGGGCTATAGCAATAAAGGAGGCATTTAGCGTTAGTTAAGCAAGAGCTAAAAGGGAGTTAGCAAAGGGGCAGGCGGCTAGATTACCTAGCTAGGAGCGGCAAAGTTAATTAAGCTCGGCCGAATATAAGGCCTATATATGCTTAAGGACCTATTAATAGGTAACTTATATCTAGGAGAAAAAGGCCTAAGTATTAGCTAACGCCTATTTAGCATAGGCGAGCTCCTGCTAAAAGTAAGGAATAAGGTCTAGATCTAAAGGGGTATTATTTGCTAGAGAGATACTAGCGAGCTATTCTTCTATACTAGCTATATATAAGTCTTCTGCGGACGTTATTATAGAAAGCGTTTAATACGATTATTAAATATATACTAATATAATAGGGCTATAAAAATAGTAGTTATATTAAAATATAGTTAAAGGATAAGGAAAAAGAGGGAATAAAGTAAAAATAGGAAGGACTAGTAAGGAGAATAAAAAAAATAAGGAAAAAGAAGAGAAAAAATACATAATTATATTAAAGGGCTAGTTATAAGGAAGCATACTTAGGCTAGACTAAGTATATTTAATTACGTATACTGCTCTAAAAGAAGCAGGCTACCTAGGGCTATATATATATATCTAGGACTAATTTTAGAGAGCGGGCTACGTACTTACAGCTGCGTATCTTAGGGGTAATACTGCGTATAATAGGGGCGTAGCTAAGATAGGGGGACTTATTATAAGATAAGTGCATTGCGTAGGCAAGGGGGCGGAGTCTATAGCTATACAAGCGCTTCTCCTAAGGTTAGGAGGTAAGTTTAGGTTATATAACTAGAACTATACTAAGGGCGAAGACTCTTATAAAAAGCTTTATAAAAAAGCAGGCAAAGAGCTATCTAGGTTATAACGCAGGCAAATATAGTAATCCTAGCTACTATAGTAAAGCAGTAAAGCCCGAGCTTTTTTCTTGCTAAAAAAGGTTAGCAAAGTTAAAGACTTTAAATAAAAAAGAAACTATAAAAAGCGCTTTAAGAGTTAGGGTAATATAAAGCGCTAATAAAATCTTATATAGGCTAGTTATAAGAAACTAGAAACCCTTAGAATAATAGGTCTCCTAGTAAATAAGGCTTATAAAAGTTAAACTTATAATAGTAACTATAAAGTTAGATACCTAGTAAATAGTATTACTTTAAATAACCAAGTTATCTTACCCCTAAGAGCACTAACGAGTTAGGCTTAATTAACTGCTATTATTTAGCTATGCATATTAAGAGCTATATAGCCTACTAGGTTTAATTAGAACCGGCTATAAGTAGTTATCTATTTTAGGATATTATATAAGCCTATATTCGGCCCGCAGACTGCTTTAATACTTAACCTATAAGGTTTAGGGGGGGCTAGACCCCCTGCCCCTTATAGGTTAGGACGCTATTATGCTTTGCCGTCTTCCTATAACTCGTTATAAAGGATACTATAGAGCCTTGCTCCCTTATAGCACTTCTACTAGCAACCTTATACACTAGCTTTCTAGCTTATAACGAGTTACTACTATAGCGAGTTTAACCGTTAAAGCGAGTTTAACTGCTAACTGCGACTTAGAATAAGGCTAGCGCTATGCTTAACTACTAACTGCCTTTATTATTATCGCCCTAGATAGAATACGCTAGTTATATAGCTTATAGCACCCTTAACTACTAGTTATAACTTAGAATATAGCCTAGCGTTATGCTTAGCTGCTAACTAGTCCTTTTATTATTACTACTATCTAACTAGATCCTCTACTGCTACTTACCCCTTTTTATAATCCCTTTAGGCACTTCCTAGGGATACGCATATAGGGATAGCCTTAAGGGCTACTTTTTATCGAAAATTTGCACTTTTTATATAGCATTTTCCTTAAATCGACTTATAACGCCTGCAATAACCTAGCCCCTGCTTCTAACCTATCTTAGTGCTCTTTTTCCCTTTAAGCCCCCTGTGCTAGCCGCTGTTATTACTCTAAGCCCCTTGTACTACTGCTATTACCCCTTTAAGCCTTTTATGCTAGCCGCTATTATCCCTTTAAGCCGCCTATACTACTGCTATTACCTCTCTAAGCCTCTTATGCCAGCCGCTATTATCCCTCTAAGCTGCCTATACTACTGCTATTACCTCTCTAAGCCCTTTATACTAGCCGCTATTATCCTTCTAAGCCGCCTATACTACTACTATTATCCCTCTAAGCCGCCTATACTACTGCTATTACCCCTTTAAGCTACCCGTACTAACTGCTATTACCCCCTATACTGCTGCCTATACCTACCTATGCCCGACTTAGTCTTCTTCCTACTACTACCCCCCTTTATAGTCCCTATAACTATATCTTAGAGGCGTGCATATAAGGCCGGCCTTAAGGGCTACTTTTTATTAGGAATTTGCACTTTTTATATAGCGTTTTCTTTAAATCGACTTATAGCGCCCGTGCTATACTAGGCAATACCCCCCCCCCTAATTAACTTAGTGCTTTTTAGCTGTATTTGCTAACCTACCCTATACCTACCTTAATAGGCGTATTAAGGCCGTAGGCAGGGGGTAGTATTACACGCTATACCCTAGCATACTACAGCACCTAGTACAAGGAAGGATACAAGACCCCTAACCCCTATAGGCCTATAGTAGACTTATTATATTAAGTAATAAGCTCTTTATTACGCGCTGCACTGCGCCCTAGCACACTGCAATACCTAGTACGAGGAAAGATACAGGACCCCTAGCCCCTATAGGCCTATAGTAGACCTATTATATTAGGTAATAAGCCCTCTATAACGCATATAAAAAGGCCTATAGCCCGACCACCCTTTCCTAGTTCTTTCTTTCCTCTTTATCTTAGAATATTTATTTATAGTGCCTAATATACGTTTGCTTGTTTTGCTAGCTATAATACTATTCTAAGATCTCTTCTCTACTAATAAGCGTTTAAAAAATATATAACTATTTCTTATATCTTATAGAGACGCTAAATACTATAGAAGATTATAACCCTAACTAAGCAATCAGTATAACTTAAGTCTATATATATCTAGCTAAAATAAGCAACCCTATCGATCTGCTAGGCTTATATTAAAGACTCCTTTACCCGCTTAAATAAAATTAGAGCAATAAGATATAATAAGGCCTCCTTAGCCCTAGACTCCCCTAGTAATAGCTTTACCTACTTCTATGCCTAACTCGTTAGAGATAATCTAGAGTATACTAGCAGATATAGCCTAGCTTAGGGCAGAAATCGACTAACTAAACTAATAATCGCTATCCTAAGACTAGGATTATATAAAACGTATAGGGTTTATAGCTTTTAGCGGCCTAGATATATTCCTAGTATCTAGGAAAGCAGCCTAGTCTAAGTTTAGGATAGTAGGCACTCTAAACCTAGACTACTTAGAGAAAGCAAAATCCTAGTATAAGGATATTAGGACTTTCTCTAGCAAGAAAGGCAAGTTTAATAGTTTTCTTGTATAGTTAAAAGATAAGATATAAATTAATACTACGACTTTCTATAATAAAATAGAGCAGATATTTTTCCTTTATTATATACTTAAAAGCAGAGCCTAGAAAGCCTTTAAAATAAAGTATACCTTAGATAGCCGCCTTTTCTCTTGCCTAGCTAAGATAATTTAATGCTTTAAATTAGCGTTTAGCAATCCGAATAAATACGCAGAAGCAATCGAGAGACTATAAAGACTCTATTCCTCGCCTATAGGCAAATATAAGATTTAGGAATTCCTAGTAGAGTTTAATAACCTAGTAGTAAAAACCTAGGTTTCTACTAACTAGCTTAAGTATACGCTCTAGGACTATCTGCCTGCTAACCTTAACCTAAGCCTTTTAATAAAAGCTAAGGATACTCTACTTTCTTATAAAAAGTACTATAAAGTAGTTAAAAACGCGGTCTTTTGCTAAAAGAAGGATACTACCTAGCACGAATCTCGCTAACTTTTATAACCCTCTCGAGGAAATAAGTTGCCTGCTTTAGACCTAAAGAGACTACTAGGCGCTAAGTTAAAAAGCTAAGCTCTAACTAAGAGGGAAAAAAAAGTTTACTAGGATAATAGTACTTATTTTACCTATAGCAGAAAAGGTTACTAAGCTAAGGAATACCTAGACTGCTAGAAAGTCGCCTTAGTTAGAAAAAGCGCGGATCCCTTATAAGATATAGCTAATATAGATTCTAACGAGTTAGAATTAGGAAAAGAGTAGGACTATTATAAGGCTCCTTAATAGTCCTAAAGGTATTAATAGAGAAAAGCTCGGGAAAGTCCTTTACTATTTATAGTATAATTTAATCTAATAGTATTAGTCTAAATACTTCTTTTTTTTATAATACTAGAGCAGAAACTCGTCTTATAGTATCCTAAGGATTCGCTAAGAAAGCTATAAAAAGCCTTAGAGCTAAACTCTCCTCTATCCGCTTATTTCCTCTTATTAATTTCCAGGGCCGCAATATAGGTATTATAGACTAGCACTTAACTGCTACTTTTATAATTAATAGTTATGCGTTCCTATAAGAAACTTTCTAAGTTACTAACTATAACTAGGATATTTTTATTAGACTCTAATAAATAGCTAAAAAGCATCTCCTTTTTAACTATTCCTCCTATTATTTTATATAGCCTAATAATCTGCCTGCTCTTATAAAGTATTCCCTTGCAATAATTCTATAGAATCCGATTTTAAGCAGCGCAAAGACTAACTTAGCTATATAGATAGATATTAAATAATAGGATAAGTTAATAAAGAAGGATAATTACTGCTACTAAATCCTTTAGAGATAGTAGCAAAATAATAACCTTATATTCCCTGCTAGCCTAAAGAAAAAGTGCCTAGCTAATAACCCTAACCTAATTATAACTAATAACGTTAATACTACCCTAGATAATAAACTTCTCTAAGCATAATTAATCGGATCCCTTTAAGCTAACCTATAATAGGCTTATTAGGAGGACCTTGCTTTTTTAATACTAATTATTCCTATCCCTCTTAAGCTAGATACTATGCCCGCTAGAAGAGAAATCGCCTAACTCGCCCTTACTAGTATTATATATATAGGATAAAAGATTCCCTTCCCTGCTAGAAAAGATCTAGACTACGTTACCCTAGTATATAGTCTAATTCCCCTAGCCTTTATATACTTAAAAGGTTTTTTTAGTAAGAAAGAGGCCTATATACTTGCTAGCCCTTGCCTAGGTTATAATATTACGCTTAAGCTCGAGAAACCTCTAACCCCTGCTAGCTTACTAGTATACTAAACGCTAGTAAAGTATTTACTACTAGAAAAGGAAATAGTTAACTACCTCTTTTCTATTAGGTTTATTAAACTAAACGCTAGCCTATACGCTATACTTATGCTATTTGCCCTAAAGCTATACTCGATAGCGCATAGGTTTTATATTAACTACTACTAAATAAATAACTACTTAAAAAGCCGGATCTTACTAGCCTTATCCCTTAATAGTACTATATTTAACTACTAAATAGCTTAGCGCTTCTCTAAAATTAATATTATCTAGGCTTTCTACTATCTTTATCTCGACCCCGACTCTAAGTACTTAATAGCCTTTTATACTAGGTTTAGTATATTCTACTAGAAAGTCCTCCTTTTTAGTCTAAAAGTTAGGCCTGCCTAGTTCTAGAACTTTATTAATACCTAGCTCTATAACCTTCTAGACTAATATACTAGTATATATGCTAATAATATCTTAATCTACTCGGATAATAATAGCAAGGAGACTTATTAAGAGGAATACTATAAAGTTATCTAGCGCTTTTATTAGGCAAACCTATAGGGAGATATTAAGAAGTCGCGTTTTAATATTATAAAAATCGACTACCTAGGAGTTATGCTCTAGGCTAGTATAAAAATTAGTATTAATCCTTATAAAACTTAGGCGATTATTAACTAGAAGTTTAAAAACCTCTATAATAGAAAGGCTATATATTTTTTCCTTAGCTTATATAATTTTATCTAGATCTTCTACTACTATACTAGCAAGGCTGCTAAACCCCTTAACTATTTGCTTAAAAAGGATAGCGACTTTTCCCTTAGACCTAAATAACGCAATACTTTTGCTAAAATAAAATAGCTTGCTATTAAAGCACTTATTCTCGCCTTTTTCTAGCCCGAACTACTAACCTGCTTTAAGACTAATGCCTCCTATAATACTACTACTAGGGTCCTATAGTAGTAATAGCCTAATAGCTCGACCTAGAAGCCTACTAGATTCTTCTCTAAAATAATAACCCTTGCTAAATAAGCCTACCTAATCTAAAACTATAAGTTCCTTACTATTATATAGAGCCTCGAATACTTCTACCTAGAGTTACTAGGCTAGAAGTTCGACGTAATTATAGACTATAAGTATATAAATACAACTATGCATAATATAAATTGTCTACGCGTCTTAACGCGTATCTGCCCCTAAAGGAAATAACTAGGGATAGGTATGCACAGATAAAGCATTTAATTATGCAATAGGGCTATATTTAGGCAATGCTTATAGTATAATCGGATCGAACTTAGTCTAAGATTAGAAGCGGATTATAGGGAGATTAGGAAAATAAAGCAGAAGAAGAGGATTAGGATTAGGGAACTATATATATAAACTCTGCTATCTTCCTTTAAGGAAGAAGATAAATATAGATATAAGCAGATATTAATAGATTAAGGACCCGAGCTAAGTGTAACGGCCTTAAAATAATAAGTAAATATATTATAGGCACTATAAACAAAGATTCTAAGATAAAGAGAAAAGAGGAAAAGGGCATAAAGCTGTGCGCACTAAGGACGACTATATACACTGCTACACGTAACCCAGGGTCTGTCAGGGCTTTAATTAAATAGTTAGTGCCCTCGTAATTAGTCTTGTAGATACGTGGCCTAAGAGTTAGTGTGTGCGGCGCGTAATACTAACTTAAGCAGAGTCCTCTTTTATATTATACTAATATATATAAATGCCCTACTTATACTAATTAGTATTACTATTAGCTATTAATACGAGTCCTATATCTAATAAAAATGCAGATTAGCTAGGAAATAGATACCTGGACCTAAGCTAGGAAACGACTTTTATCCTAGGAAGGAATAGACTCCTAGAGTTCGCGGTTTTAATCTCTTATAGTACTAGATAGTATAATAGCTGCTTAGAAGACTAAATTAACCTCGAATAATAATAAGATCCTTAGGAAAGAACGGACTCTTATAGCCCGCGGTTTTAATCTCTTAAGGACCTCGAATTATACCTAGAATATTTAGGATAATAATCGAGATACCTAGAGGGATTTATTTCTTTTTTTAGGAAAACCTTTTTAATTATTTTTTTACTTTTGTTTTTTTACTCTTTATAACTTTTAGAATACTTTATTTTAATACTAACCTAAAATCGGATAGATATTGCCTTTATACTATACTTATTTTCTTTTTATTTTAAAGGGATTATGTTTTTATATTCTAAATATTTTTATATAGATATATAATTATTTTAAAAATAAAACTATACTTATTATATTTAGGAAGCAAGAATCTCTTTTATTAATTTAGCCGAGGCAAACTAGCAAATAAAAATTATCTGCCTGGCTAAATCTATCTGAATTTTTTTACGTCTAGCTATGCTTGAAATTTTTTTTGCCTAGCTATGCTTATTTGATTTTTTTGCCCCTAGCTACCTGCTAATTCCTGCCCCTAGCCGCTAAGCTACTTATTAGGATTATTTTTTCGTTCTATACTCCTAATAGGCTTGCATAGCAGCCCGAGCTAAGTTTATATACTCGCCCTTTTGCCCCTTATTAAGAAGGTAGTTAGTTTATATAAAAGCTGCTAAAGCCTAAGCAGCTCGACCTGCTTTAAGTACTAGCTTTATATCTAATATTAGCTATAAATTATCTCGATATTAGAAAAGAATACTTATAAGGTTATAATATAATCCTTAGGAGAAGTAATAGAAGCAACTCTTTATTATTGCTAAATCCTGCTCTTAATAAGCATTAGTCGATAGGGGCTACTATATAAGCTAGGATATATATTAAAAGTATAGTAATATTCTAGTAGCTTTGCTATATAGATAACCCTAATTTAGGGTTTATAGATTATAACGCTAGGAGCCGCCTAATATCCTTAGTATTTTTATTATTATTGCTAGTATTTTAGGCATTAATATAGCTAGGAAAAGGCGTTAACTTAGTATTATAAGCAGTAATATGCGTTTTAGGGCCTAGGGTATTAATAGCAAGCTGCTTAATAATAAGGCTAGGATACCTATATAAAATTAGTCTAATGCTCTCTAATAAATATTGCGAAATTATTTTAAAATCGCGATTAAATTAGCTAAAATTCTGCTTACTTTAACACGTACGCAGAGGAGGAACTAGAGTAATATTATTATTATTATTATTATTACTACTAGCGACTATTATCTCTTTTATTAGGGTATCCTTGCCTAAAGGCCTACTTTCTCTACTGCCCTGCCTGCCTCTATATCCCCTCCCCCTGCCCTTACTTTTATATTTCTTTGCTTGCTTTAGTAGTATTTCTAGAATATTTTATTAGCCTTGCGTAATAATTTCGGAAAAGTACTATTGCTATTTCTATTTAAGTTATTAGCACTTACTTTCGATAGTAATAATAATACTTTGCTACTTTATTAAAAGTATAGAAGGAAGAAGAAAAGAAAAAGTATAAAAGAAAAAGAGGGAATAAATTTATTTTATAGGGTAAGTTATATGCATACGTATAAAAAACGCGAAATATAGTAAGTACGCACTATAACCCTACTACTTTATAAAAGACTAATTCCTTTACCCTTTTTCTTTTACTATATTCTTTTTTATATACTTGTTTATTTCCTATAT
>LKCN02000011.1:840668-862208 GCA_001633055.2 Ophiocordyceps polyrhachis-furcata BCC 54312
TTTTATAGGGTAAGTTATATGCATACGTATAAAAAACGCGAAATATAGTAAGTACGCACTATAACCCTACTACTTTATAAAAGACTAATTCCTTTACCCTTTTTCTTTACTATATTCTTTTTTATATACTTGTTTATTTCCTATATAATTTCTTCCTTTCTATTTTTCCTATATACTGTTTTTTTTATTACTTTTCTTTTTCTTATTTATTTCTTTCCTTTATAATAATTTAATAATAAAAAAAGGACTACTAGTATATAAATATAACTATATATAATACGAATCGTCTACGCGTCTTAACGCGTATCTGCTCCTAAAGGAAATAACTAGGGATAGGTACGTATAGACGAAGCATTTAATTATGCAATAGGGCTATATTTAGGCAGTGCTTATAGTATAATTAGATCGAACTTAGTCTAAGATTAGAAGCGGATCGTAGGGAGATTAGGAAAATAAAGCAGAAGAAGAGGATTAGGATTAGGGAACTATATATATAAACTCTGCTATCTTCTTTTAAGGAAGAAAATAGATATAGATATAAGCAGATATTAATAGATTAAGGACCCGAGCTAACTTAAGCAGAGTCCTTTCTTATATTATACTAATATATGTTAATGCCCTACTTATAATAAGGCTCTAGTGTATTTTGCTACGAAAAGACTCCTTTCTATTAAATAGGTCCGCTAGTCCGACTTTTTAGCTTAATTTAATATATGCTTTCTCTACTGCCCTAGCCGACTAAATATAGTTGCTAACGCCCTATTTCGAAAGACCGCTAAGCTGCTAATAGTTAAGGCTAGGGAAAGAAAGGAGCGTACTTTTAGCATAATCCCGTCCAGCCGACTTAGTTTTAGCCTGCCCTCGACTACCCCTAACCCGACCCTATTAACTAGAACCTTTATAATAATAGGGGCAACGACTGCTCTAATAAGTGCTAACCTAGCTAACCTTATTTAGAAGGAAAACTCTACTTAGGGCCTTAGCCGCTAGGATACCCTGCTAATTATACTAGAGAAAATAAATAATAGGATTTCCCTACGTATAGCCTTAATCTGCGCTGCTTATAAACCCTTAATCTTTGCCTATAGTAGTTAGAATAAGACCCTTAAGCTCTTTTAGTAGGATTATTACTAGCCTAGTATAAAGAAAGACGTTAGACATTATATTCGTAACTACTACGACTGCTAGAGGAATAAGGTCCCCTAGGATAAGACCCATGGACTTCTCTACCCTCTCCTAATTCCTATAGCTATTTAGGAGCACGTAGCTTGCAATAGAAAAATAATACTAACCGACTGCTACTAGTATAACTACGTCTAGACCTTTATTTATAAGCTTAGCAGGATTATTGCTACGCTGCCTGCTAAGAAGAACGATATAGCTAAGGTCCTTACTAGCCGCTACTTCTGCTCCCTTTACCGTTTCTTTAGCATGCCCCTAGTTTAGATTACTAATAACGCTAGCCCTTTTATCTCGAAGTTCCTTGCTAAGATTAACTGCTTTATAAGCACTAAGCATAGGCATAGCAGCGCCCTCTACCCTTAGTTATAAGGCAGTATAGAGGTTACTAACTAGTACTTTAATTAGTAGTTGCGCTTTTATATTAATAAGCATTAGGATAACTAGAGCGATTTCCTGCTTATACTCCGACTTCGCTTATAACTCTTTATAGCACGCCTTGCTTAATAAAGCCCCCTTTTCTATCGCCTTTAGGAAGCTAGTATAGAACCCCTTCTCGCCTAGTACTACCCTTAGCAACTAACTAGTACCTAACTTAGCGCCTGCTGCCGCTGCCTAAGACCTTATAGCTAAAGCATAAGTAGTATAGCAATAGGCCTAAGAGAAGTCCGCTACTATATAGCAGCAATAGAAGCTTTAGAGTAATAAGAAGCGCTAACCTATTAACTTTTAGGTTAGGGACTACGTTTTTTTTAGCAGGAGGGGATTTAGCACTATAGCACTTACTACCCGCCTCGACTCCTAGTAGTCCAGCCTTTTTAAGATTATAGCAGAATAGGGCTATAGCTATGTACTAGACTTGCTAGAGAGCTATAAAATAACTAACCTCTTCTATACTAACTGGCTTCGAAAAGCCGCTAATAACCTGCTACCCGACTAGTCCTAGCTACTACCCGAACCTAATAACGTTAATAGCACCCCTAAATAGGAAGTCGATAAAGTGCTCCGCAGCAGGCTATTAGAACGAGCCTAGCGCCTTGAATACTAGGTCGCCTAGCAAGGCTACGACCCTAATAAGACCTAGTACCTGGCTAGAAACTTCCGCAATACGCTAATAGCCCTGCGCAAGTACTATAACTAATACCCTAATGCCCTAGGACCTCCTCTTAACTTCTAATAATAAATCGATACTGCTATAGCTAATAAGCCCTATTACGACTATAATAATAACGACTCGGCCCTTTTAGTAGAAGCCCCTACCCGCTAGCGCAAGCACGTATAATACTACTAGCAACGCCTATTAGTTATATATAGGCTAGGGCAGACCTACTAGAAGATATTTTTACGCTTATATATTCTCTCTCTCTCTCTGCAACTAACCCCGACTCTCGAATATTATCCCCCCTTATATTGCCTCTTAGACAGTAGGAGGAGACGTTATTCTAGCAAGTCTTAGCTTCTAGTTCCTAGCTATAAAAACTATACCTCCTTAGCTACCTGTTTAGTTTTAAGCTCTACGATTCTAAGGCTATAAGATACCTCTCCTTACCCCCTTTTTTTTTAGCAGCTAGCTGCCTAGATGCAATAACCTTAGGGTTAGGCTACCCTAGCAGGATATTAATATAGCGCCCGCTAGGACCTATCCCTATTAATCTTATATGCTATAGGGTAGGGCAGCCTACTCCTATAGCATACTAATCGCAGTTATAGTTAGGGTAGGGCTAATCCGCTATTAGTATAAGCCTTAGACGCAGCCTACCCCTAAGAGCGCTAACGAGTTAGGCTTAATTAACCGCTATTATCCGGCTACGTATGCTAAGAGCTATATAGCCTACTAGGTCTAATCGGAACTGGCTTATAAGCAGTTATCTATTTCGGAATATTATATAAGCCTGTATTTAGCCTATAGACTGCTTTAATACCTAACCTATAAGGTTTAGGGGGGGCTAAACCCCCTGCCCCTTGCAAGTTAGAACGCTATTACGCTTTGCTATCCTCCTATAACTCGTTATAAAGGATACTGCAAAGCCTTGCTTCCCTGCAGCACTTCTACTAGCGACCTTACGCACTAGCTTTCTAGCTTATAACGAGTTACTACTATAGCGAGTTTAACTACTAAAGCGAGTTTAACTGCTAACTACGACTTAGAACAGGCTAGCGCTATACTCGACTACTAACCGCCTTTATTATTATTGCCCTAGGCAAAATACGCTAGTTATATAGCTTATAGCACCCTTAACTACTAATTATAACTTAGAATATAGCTTAGCATTATGCTTAGCTGCTAACTAGTCCTTTTATTATTACTGCTATCCGACTAGATCCTCTACTGCTACCTACCCCCTTTTATAATCCCTCTAGGCACTTCCTAGGGATACGCATATAGGGATAGCCTTAAGGGCTACTTTTTATCGAAAATTTGCACTTTTTATATAGCATTTTCCTTAAATCGACTTATAACGCTTGCAATAACCCGGCCCCTGCTTCCGACTTATCTTAGTGCTCTTATCCCCTCTAAGCCGCTTATGCTAGCCGCTATTATCCCTCTAATCCGCTTATGCTAGCCGCTGTTATCCCTCTAAGCCGCCTATGCTAGCTGCTATTATCCCTTTAAGCTGCTTATACTGCTGCTATTACCTTTTTAAGCCCCCTGTACTAGCTGTTATTATCCCTCTAAGCTGCTTGCACTGCTATTATTACCCCTTTAAGCCCCCTATACTAGCCGCTATTATCCCTCTAAGCCGCTTGCACTGCTGCTATTACTACTCTAAGCCGCCTATACTGCTGCTATTACCTTTCTAAGCCCCTTATACTAGCCGCTATTACCCTTTTAAGCCGCTTATACTACTGCTATTATCCCTCTAAGCCGCCTGTACTACTGCTATTATCCCTCTAAGCCGCTTATGCTACTGCTATTACCTCTTTTAGCCCCCTTATACTAGCCGCTATTATCCCTATAAGCCGCTTGTACTACTACTATTACCCCCCTAAGCTACTTATACTAACCGCTATTACCCCTTTTAAGCCACCCGTACTAACTGCTATTACCCCCTTAAGCTACTTATACTAACCGCTATTACCCCCCTAAGCTACCCGCACTAACCGCTATTACCCCTTATACTACTGTTTATACTTACTTATACCCGACTTAGTCCTCTTTTTACTACTACCCCCTTTTATAGTCCCTGTAGCTATATCTTAGAGGCGCGTATATAGGGCTAGCCTTAAGGGCTACTTTTTATTAGGAATTCGCACTTTTTATATAGCGTTTTCCTTAAATCGACTTATAGCGCTTATACTATGCCAGGCAATACCCCCCCCCCGATTAACTTAGTGCTTTTCGGCCGTATTTGCCAACCTACCCTATACCTACCTTAATAGGCGTATTAAGGCCGTAGGCGGGGGGTAGTATTACGCGCTGCGCCGCGCCCTAGCATACTGTAGCACCTAGTACGAGGAAGGATACAGGACCCCTAACCCCTATAGGCCTATAGTAGACCCGTTATATTAGGTAACAAGCCCTCTATAACGCATATAAAAGAGCCTACAGCCCGACTACCCTTTCCTAGTTCTTTCTTTCCTTATTATCTTAGAATATTCGTTTATAGTGCCTAATATACGTTTGCTCGTTTTGCTAGCCGCAACACCCTTTATAACGTATATAAAAAGAGCCTATAGCCCGACTACCCTTTTTAAGTTCTTTCTTTCCTCTTTATCTAAGAATATTCGTTTATAGTGCCTAATATACGTTTGCTTGTTTTGCTAGCCGCAACAGTTAGTATTAAATTTTAGGCTAGCGGATAGGACTAGGAGCAAGGCAGAGATTTTTAACTAGGGTAATTATATATTTATCCGAGTTAGGAACGCAACTATAGACTGCAAAATAACTTGTTTCTATATAAACCCTTTTTTCCGTAACTAACTCCGAGTCGTTATAGTTATAATATATATAAACCCCTTTTTACAAGATAGTTAATATTATCCTTATTATAGTATATATTACCCTTTTCTATATAAGTATTATGCCCTTTTAAATAGGAAATAGAAGTATAATAGAAATAGTATAAAAGGGGAAGTAGATTACCCTTAAACTTAGTATAATAAGCATATAATATTATAATAAGTTTATACTAAGATTATAGTAATAATAGTTTAAAAGAGAAAAAAGGCGGCTATATATTTAGATTATATAGAGTTTAGGATAATTATACATTATCTCTAGTTTAACCTAGAGATCTTTAAGATTATATATATATTTTATCTTCCTCTCTAATAGAGGAAGAGAGATATATAGAGATATAGGCAGATATTAATAAATTAAGGACCTAAGCTAACTTAAGCAGAGTCCTTTTTTTATATTATACTAATATATATTAATACCCTATTTATACTAATTAGTACTACTATTAGCTATTAATATAAGTCCTATATTTTATAATATATAGATTAGCTAGACTAGGTTGCTTATTTATAAGCTAAAAAAGCTAATAGACCTTCTAGATATAAATAGACTCCTAAAGTTTATAGTTTTAACTATCTAGGAACTTATAGCTATATTAACTATTTAGAGGAGTAATATTAAGACTAAGGAGAAATAGACTCCTATAGCCTATAGTTTTAATCCCTTAAAAACCTATTTTAATACTAGATAAAAATACTTATAAAATTAATATAAATTCTTATTAATAATTACTAGGATATTAGTAGAAATTATTATAAAAGGTAATTACTAATAACCCTAAAATACTAAATTCGCTTAAAAGATTATATAGATTAATCTCTAGGATCTTTTTTAGAAAATAAAAAATGCTTTAATTAAGCGAATTAAAAACTAGAAAGAACTTATCCTAAATTTATACTAAGATCTAACTAATATTAAACTTTAGATCTTATATTTTATAAAATTATTTAGAAGCTCTAGTACGTTTCTCCTTAAAGACTTTTAAGATGCTTTTAAAGGATAGAATAAGAATATCTAGGAATTAGTAGATCCTAGAGTAATAAAATTGCTAAAAAGTTTCCTTAGAAGCAGAGGATTCTTCCTAGGACCTAGAAACGCAAGAATAAGACCTTTTCTCGTATAAATCCTAAACTAGGAATAACTAGAGTAATAGCTGCTTATAATATACTAATAAGCGTAATTCGAAGAAAGGACTTAACTACTTTATTATACTCTTCTATAAGGGATATAATAACCCCTAACTAGAAACTCTCTAATATCGAATCTATCCTAATTACTAACTAAAAGGCAAACGCTACTAATTTAGAACCTTTTACTACTGCTTTAAAAATAATATTCCCTTATATTTTAACTAAACCCTTAAATAACCCCTTTTATAGAACCTATAATAGATAAAGATATTCCTTAAGGATAAACTTAATATCTAACGTTATACTAATTCTAGAATATACTTATATAGAATATAACCCTTTTAGGAAGCAACTAGAATAATATACAAACTTTATAAGAAATCGCTTTAAGTTTAATTTAACTTTAGGAAAAGCCTAAAATAACCCTTTTTAAATTTTATATTAAGTTACTTCTAAAATTTACTCCTAACTTGCCTATTAATAATAATATTATAACTAAATTTATTAAAGTCTAGGATAAAATAAAGAACTTTATAAGAAAACTATATAATTTGCTTAATAATATTATCTATATATTTTTTAATATTTATTTTTTATTAAAGATTGCTCTAAGATTTTTTTATTTAATTTTTCCTATAAAGGATCCGGGCTTTGCCCAGATCTTATTATACTACGCAAGGATAACTTATCTATGCGTACAGGCCGTGTATATATAGCCCTACCTCCCTACTATATATTATATCTTTCCTTTCTTTTCCTTTATCTTTATTATTACTATTTAAGTCGCTATTCTATAGCAGTACTAGGCTAGACCCTTATAAATAATAAAGATTAATTCCCTTTTTGCTTTCTTTTTCCTACTATAGAGGACCCTAATATGCACTTTTAATTATCTTAGCAAGTAGCTAAGCTCTAATAAATTATCTTATAGCAGTAGGATACTATACTGCAGTTAGAGCAATAGACGATAGTATAGTCGAGCCGCCCTAAGCGCAAGCCGCTACTGCCTAGATTGCTATTTAATAGGGATAAAATACTATTCGTAGTATAGCGCTCGCTTATAGCGCATAAGCACTGCCTATAACTAGTAGGTGTTTTTATACTAATACCTTACGCCTTTTATATAAGCTAAGGTAGCCCTATTTTTTAAGCAAGGGGAAGAATACGCTTACAATATAGAGCACTTCCTTAACTACCTTAATAGCGTTTCGCGGACCCTTACTATTAGTAAATAGCTATAGCAGAGCTAGAGAAACTTATATAGCGCCCTACTAAGTCCTTTTCAGATTTTTTTATTTGCTTTAAGGCTTAGTTATCCCTATTAAATAGGGCCTTATAGAATAAAGTTATTAAAGTCTAACGCTTTTATTACTCCCTCTTATCTAAGTTATATTATTACTATATTAAGCGCGATATCCCTTATAATAACTATACTAGGGCAGTAATATATATTAGGTCTATTACTATTAATATTAAAGCCTTCTGCTTTAAGGCTTATTCTAATGCTAAGGGGGCTCTTTTAGCTAGCTAGACGCGTCTACGCCCTAATACCCTAATAATAGATATCTATAGCGCAGGCACTTCCTCTTAACCTACTACTTGCTATTTATAATAGTCTAATGCCTACTGCTAAGCGATATAGGTTAGCTTGGATATAATTAAATAGCGCTGCGTTAATAGTATATGCCTTTACTATAGTATCCCTAGGTACTTTTTAAAATCCTATAACTTCTATTTAGCGTATTGCCTATCTATATTACGTATGCGTTTTATAAATATAGTAGATGCTTTTAATGCTTTTCTAGGCTAGGCGGGAAATATACTATCCCTATAATAAGTTTTTTACTAGGGGCAAGTAGTTGCGTTAAGGATATTAATAATAGTTTAGCAATATAATTTAAGGAAATTAAAAGGGATATAAATACTATGCCTTTTTTTTTCCTATGCTTATAAACTCTACTACTTTTATTAATATATAAACAGATAGTAGCTATAACTACTATACTATTATAAGCAAATCGCTAGTTTAATATTACTAGTTTAAAAGAGTATATGTTTCTTAACTGCTTATAGTCTAGACGGCTATATTTATTAGTCGAGATTAGTATTATTATTTTAAAACGTTATTAATTTAAGAGATTATATATTTTATTACTAATATTAATAAATAGCTTCTGCCTATTATTATATACTTAATTTCTAGGCTAATATAAGAATTTATTCTTAGCACTTTATAGCTTACGCGTTATAATATTTTAATCCGCGCTAGTAGGCAGGAGTTAATCGTTTATTTTATAAATAACCTAGTTATTTAAGGCAGTACTGCCTGCTAGGTATTTTACTCTATAGTCGCTATTATAGGTTTAACTTTTATAGGCCTTATTCGCTAAAAAACCCGTTATTCTAAGGGTTTCTAGTTCCTTACGACTAGCTTGCGCGAGGTTTTATTAGCGCTCTATATTACCCTATCTCCTAAAGCGCTCCTTATACCTTTTCTCTTAACTAAAGTCTCTAACTTTGCTAACCTTTTTAGCAAGGAGAAGGCTAGTGCCCTACTACCTTACTATAGTAGCTAGGATTACTATAATCACTTGCGCTATAACCTAGATAGCTCCTTGCCTGCTTTCTCCTAGGGCTTTTTATATAATATACTATAGGAATACCTTCTTAAGGTTCGCTAGTAAATTACTAACCTAATAAATAAAGGGTGGATTTATATAGGCTTATTATTAGCAGCCGCTTTTATCCTTTTTGCTAAGAAGCCTAGTAGTAGCTAGCGTTTTTATATTAACTATTGCGCTTTAAATAAAGTTATAAAGCAGGACTACTACTTGCTTCCCTTAATTAAAAAGACGCTATATAGCTTTTCTAGCGCTTATTAGTTTATAAAGTTAGATATTCGCGCTGCTTTTTATAAGCTGCGTATTATAGAGGGCGATAAATACTTAACTATATTCTATACTTAGTTTAGGCTTTTTAAGTAGCTTATTTACCCCTTTAGCCTTATTAAAACGCCTGCCTTTTTCTAGCAATATATTAATAACGTATTAGGGACTTCTTTAGGCGATTTTATTATAGCGTATTTTAATAATATTTTAATTTATTCTAAGGGGTTATATACTAACTACTAGCATAAGGTCTAGGCTATTATAAATAAGTTATAGGCTATAGGTTTATTTCTAGATATTAATAAATACGCTTTTATAGTTAAAAAGGTTAAGTACCTAGGGTTTATTATATATACTAGCTGCAAAATATATCTTAACCTAGATAAAGTAGCCACGATATATAACTAGGAGGCGCTTTTCTATATTTAGGGTATCTATAGTTTTCTTAGCTTTGCGAACTTCTATTATAATTTTATCCCTTGCTTTTTATATATTATAGCCCTTTTTATTAATCTAACTCGTTATAGCGTGCTTTTCTAGTAGACGGCTAAGTATTAGGCGGCTTTTAATTACCTTAAGGCCGCTTTTATTACTTACTCTATTCTAGCATAGTAGGATCCTTGCTAGCTAATAGTTATTAAAATAGATTACTCTAGTAAGGCCCTTAGGGATTGCCTATTATAAATAGGGAAGGATAAAATCCTCTGCTTTATTGCATACTTTTTATAAAAGCTCTAGCCTATAGAGAGAAATTATACTATTTATAATAAAGAGCTTCTTGCTATTATTGCCTGCTTAAAAGCATAGTTAGCTAAGCTATATAGTATTACTAAACCTTTTATAATCCTTATAGATTATAAGGCTTTTAAGTATTTTACTACCCTTAAGGAGATATTAGAATATTAGGCATAATAGGCTAAGATATTATTTTTATTTAACTTTTACTTTTATTACTGCCCTAGCTTATAGGCTATGCGTCCTAATACTCTTTCCTAATACGATTAGGAGTACTGCAATATGCTCTTTTATTTTAGCTAAATAATATAGCCTTTTTCAATTTATGCTTTTTAGATAGCTCTATTATAGATACGCGTTCCTTATTAGCAAGCGCGTGCTCCTTACTAGCCTGCAACTAGGGTTCCCTTTTTACCTCTATCGATAGTCTCCTTACTAGACTATCCTTCCTCTCTATTAGTAGCTTTTATTCCCTTTTTTAATATTACTAATTCCCCTACCCCTTTCCTTAATATATACTTATAGGAGTTATAGCGCTCTGCTTTATAGCATAACTTATAATATACTATCTGCTTTAACGCGTTATATTTAGCAGCGCGGAAGTTTCCCCCTAAGGCCTATACTTATAAATAGGTAGCGGATTATGCTATTTTTACTACTAGCTTCTTGCAGTTTTATAGCTATTTCTAGGTCCCCTATTAAGAACCCTTTACTATATCCTTAATCTAGCGTATTTATAACTTGCTTCTCGCTAGCTACCCTAGAAAGAATATTATATTTAAGCTTTTCTAGCGCGATTTTTACTAGGAGGGGATATTTATAGATATTACGCGCTTTATATAAAACTATTATTATTATAGGGATTACCTCTGCTATTATTATTGCTAGGGCTTTCTCTAGCCTTTTCCTATTACTAATTATTTCTAGTCTATAATCTTAATTAATTTTATAACTAATTTTCCTGCTAATTCTCCTAACTTCCTGCGTTTTCTTATAGTTATTATAGACTAGCTTTCTAAATATATCTAGCTCGAGGCTATAATATTTATAAATGCTAAGGCTTATACGCATTATTTTATTTCTATTTAGTAGCGCTTTTATAGCTTCCCTATATAGCTTATCTTAGATTATAGCTCGAATTAGACTAAGAGCTTTTAGTCTGCCCTCTGCTATCTTATTAGGGTCTAGCAGCTCTTATTTATATCCTATTACCCGTAAATATATAGTAGTATAAAGCATAGTAACTAAAAAGTATAAGCTATTCTTTACTATATAATAGCCTTTTCTTAGTTAGATTAGGCTACTTATCTCCCTGCTTGCTAGCTTGCGTTAAATAACTATAAGTTATTAGTTACTAGGCTTAGCCTAAATTATTTCTTATATAGGTTTAATATTTCTTTAATTAAAATTGCATAGTCCTTGCCTATTTTATCTGCTTTGCCTAAAAGGCGTATTATTGCTTTTTTTTAATACTTTAAGGAAAGGATAGACCTAGCGCAAGCTAGTATTATATAAGCGTAATAGTATTAGCAGGACTTTTTTAATACTATATATTAGCTAGCTAAAAAGTTCTAAGTTAGTAATCTTATTTAGCTAGATATATATTATATTTACTCTAATTATTCTTTTAGGAAGCTTAACTATCTCTAGGCTAAGTACTAAGTTATTACTATCCTATTTTCTTTAATAGTAACGCTTAATATACTATAGGGTATTTATCCTACTTTTTATATTAACCTGCTTAAGCGCACTATATTAGACTTATTGCTTTTTTAGTTATATATAGACTCCTAGCTAGACCTTTTTTTCTATTTATCTAATAATAACTTATCCTTTAATAAATAGGAGGTTAAAAAAGTACTCGCTACTAAGAATACTTAGAGGTAGCGCTTAGCAAATTTACTCCTATACTATTTTATCCTTATTAAGTAGTATAGCTATATAATACTAACCTAGGAGCCTTTAGAAAATATATAGGACTATAAGGCGTTATTATAGTTTAAGGCTTAGTTTAGCAATATATATATATATAATAGACTCTAGTATATTTAACTATATACTCCTATACTATTGCCCCTTTTTTCTCTACTGCTTGCTGCTTATATCTTATCCCTTTTTCCCCCTTTCCCTTTTTTTACGCCTCTTTTGCCTTATCCTCCTCTAGCTATACTAGCTAACCCTATAGGTTTAGATTACTTATCTAATAAGCATAGGTTAGTATATTAAGTAAGCTATAGCGGATATAGCTATGCATAGTGCTAGTAATAGTAGTAGTAGTATATTAAAGGGCAGGGGATAGCTGTATTAAAAAATTAGTAGAGGAGAATAGGGTAAACCCTAACTTAGCTAATATAAGTAGAGATATAATAGCCGCAAGCCTTTATAGGGCAGTAAGTATTATAGTATTAGCCTAGCGTATATTAGCCTACTACTATTCCTAGTTATCTAGGATTACCTATTAAATATCCGCCTAGTATTACGCGCTATATATACTAACTCTCAGGCCACGTATCTATAAGACTAATTACAAGGGCATAAACTATTTAATTAAAGCCCTAATAGACCCTAGGTTACGTATAGCAGTATGTATAGTCGTCTTTAATACGCATAGCTTTATGCCCCTTTTTTTCTTTTCTCTTTATCTTAGAATCTTTATTTATAGTGCCTATAATATATTTACTTATTATTTTAAGGCTATTATACTATTCTAAGATTAATATATTGCTAACGAGCGGTTTATAAATACGTACTAACCTTATATCTTATATAAAGACGCAAAACATCCGTATTATATAACCTAAGACTAGACTACGACCTCTTATTGCTAAGATAGGCAGCCAAGACCCTAGAAGACTCCTAGACCCTTTAGACTACTTAATTAGGCTCTAAGGAATAAGACCTAAGACTTAGACCCGCTTCCTAATATATATCTAAAAGCTAAGACTAGACCTTTCCTTAATGCTTTATAAGATTAGCCTCGAGAGAATTAGAATATAACCCCTAAGACTAAGATTATAATATTAAGGATAAAGACTATTTAATTATAGTTTCTTCCTTAATAACCCCGACTAATTAGGACCTATAGTCCTAGTTAGCGGCTTTTTAGTAGCAGATTACTAACTTGCAGAGCTAATAGACCCTTAAGCCTGCCCGCTATAGAGAAGCCTCGATAGCCTTTACGGATCGATCTACTGCTTTCGTCCCCTTTAGAAAGGCCATATAGCCTATCTTTACTGCTATTAGATAACTAAACCTAGCTTACTTTAACTTAGCTAAGACTCGCTATAAGGATATTAAAACGTTTTTTAGAAAAAAAGGCGAGTTTAGTGCCTTTCTAACTAACCTAAAAGATATAATAAGGACTAATAAGGCTACTTTTTAAGATAAGGAAGATAGGATAGGCTTTTTATTTCGCTCCTTTAATAGCAAAGCCTATAAGACCTTTAAGACCTAGTATAACTTAATAGAACGACTTTTCTCTAGACTAGCAGAAATAATCTAGTATTTTAAGTCCGCCTATAGCAATCCTAATAAGTTTGCAGAGGCTGCTAAGCGCCTTTGCTATTTAAACTTCTTAATCTCTAGTAAATAGGAGATCTAGGAATTTATTGCGGAATTTTATAACCTAGCCGCTAAGACTTATATACTATTTAATTAAATAAAGTATATGCTTAGGATTATTTTCTAACTAACCTAGACTCTAGCCTATTAACTAAGACTATAGATAATAACCTCTCCTATAAAGACTTTTATAGCTATATTCAGGACTCGGTCTACTACTAAAAGAGAAATACTATCTAATAAGAGACCTAGCGATTAAATAGTTATACTCCCTGCTATAAAGATAAGTTAGCAGAGGAAAATAAAAAAACCCTAATAATAATATCTAAGGAAAAAGGCAAGGCTCTTTCTAAGGATAAAAAAAAAGTCTACTAGGATAATAGCATATGCTTTATCTATAAAAAGAAGGGCTATATAGCTAAAAATTGCTTTAACTAAGCCTAGATCTTAGGTATAAGGAGGATGCTAATACTACTACTAACCGCCTCTAAAGACTTAGATTTAGGAAAAGAGTAAGACTATTATAAGGCTCCTTAATAGTCCTAAAGGTCTTATATATAGAGAAGAAAATAGGAGAGTCGTTTATTATTAATAGTTAAGTTTAAATTAATAGAATTGCTTTTTAAGCCTTATTTCTCTATAATACTAGAGCAAATGCCTATCTTTTTATTAGTCGCTAATTTGCTAAGCAGGCTATTAAACGCCTTAATACTAAACTCGTCCTTATTAGTCTAGTCCCCCTAGTCGATTTCTAAAGCCGCCTAGCTAGTCTAGTACGTAAGCAGTTAATTATAACCCTTATAATTAATAGCTAGTATTTTCCCTAGGAGACTTTCTAAGTTACTAACTATGCCTAGGATCTCTTTATTAGCCTATACTAGCTAGCTAAAAAGAAACTGCTACTCGACTATACTGCTCGAAAGCTTATCTAGCCTAATAACCTCCCTGCCCTTGCTAAGTACTCCCTTTTAATCCTTCTGCCTAAGACGCCTTTACTTAATAGGCAGATCGATTTAGCTATTTAGGCTTATACGGAATACTAGAACTGATTAATTAAGGCAGACGAAAAGAAATATAAGATCCTCTAACGCTTATAGAAGAATAATAACTTTATATAGCCTATAAAAAAAAAGCTAGCCTAGATCCTAACCTAGACTAAGACCCTTAACCTAACTAACCCCTAGGAAAACGACTAGGACTACTAAGACTAATTAATCCGAGTAGTCTAAAAAAATCCCTAATAGGCATAATAAAAGGAATTAACTCCCTTAATATTAACCTAGCCTATACCCTTAGAAGATAACCCTAACCTGCCTAAGGTCTTAATTATAAAGCTTAGTCCTATAAGTTATATATATTAAGGCTAAGAGATCCTATTTCTAGTAGGAGAAGACCCTAATTATATTGCCTTAATCTATAGCCTAATTCCGCAGCCCCTTGCGTATATAAAAGGCTTTTTTAGTAAAAAGGAAGCATATACCCTTATAAGCCCCTATCCTAGTTATAATATTACGCTAGAACTTAAGAAACCCCTTTACCTAGCTAGTCCCCCTTCTTATTATACTCTAATTAAATACTTGCTATTAGAGAAAGAAACTATAGACTACTTGCTTAAGATAGGTTTTATTAAACCTAATACTAGCCTATATACCGCCTCTATCCTATTCGCGCTAAAGCCGTACTCTATAGCCCGATATTTTTATATTAACTACTATTAGATAAATAACTACTTAAAGAGTTATATCTTACCTGCCCCTTTTCTTAATAGTACTGCTTTTAACTGCTAATCTATAAAACGCTTCTCTAAGATTAACGTTATCTAGGCATTCTACTATCTCTATCTTAACCCGGCTTCCGAATACTTAATAGCATTCTATACTAGGTTTAGTATATTCTATTAGTTAGTCCTTTTATTCGGATTAAAGGTCGGCCCTGCTTAGTTCTAGAACTTTATTAATGCCTAGCTCTATAACCTCCTTAATTAAAATACTAGTATATACGCAAATAACGTCCTAATATATATAGATAATAATAATAAGGAAGACTATTAGACTAAATACTATAAAGTTATCTAGCGCTTTTATTAGGCTAATCTATAAGGTAATATTAAAAAGTCCTAGTTTAATATTACTAAGGTTAACTACTTTAGCATAATACTATATACTAGTATAGGACTTAGTATTAACCCCTATAAGGTATAGGCTATTATAGATTAGAAGTTTAAAAACCTTAAAAACTATAAAGCTATACGCTTTTTTATAAGTTTCTATAACTTTATCTAGATCTTCTGCTATTATACTAGCGCGATTGCTAAACCCTTAAACCGATTGCTTAAAAAGAATACGCTTTTTAAACTCGGACTAGAATAGCGTAAAGTATTTAATTAAATAAAGAAGCTTATAACTAAAGCTCCTATTCTTGCCTTCTTCTATCCTAAACTACTAACCCGACTTAAGACTAACGCTTCCTAGAACGCAACTACTAGTATACTATAGCAATAGTAGACTAACTCGACTTAGAAGCCTATAGGCTTTTTTTTAAAAACTATATTTTTTACTAAACACGCTTATTTAATCTAAGACTATAAGCTCCTTGCTATTATCTAGAGCCTTAAATACTTCTACTTAGAACTCCTTAGTTAGAAATTTAACGTTATTATAAACTATAAAACCCTAATATATTTCTTAATAAAAAGGCTATTCTTAATCTAATAAATCTATTAGTCTAACTTCCTAGCTTAATTTAATATCTATTTCCTCTATTGCCCTAGCTAACTAAATATAGCTGCTAATGCTTTCTTGCGTAAAATAATCGAACTCCTTATAGTTAAGGCTAAAGAGAAAAAAGAATAGATAAACTAATTAATTAAGCTAGAGTCTTTTAGTTTCGACCTCCCTAAAGTTACCCCTTTAATCGCCTTAATTTATATACCTAATACTACGACTCCTTATAGTGCTAACCTTGCTATGCTTATCTAAGAAGAGAACGCGGTTTAGAAACTCGGCTACTATAGCAAGTATTTAATTATCCTAGAGCAGACTGCTAATAGGCAAATATTCCTCTATATAGCCCTAATTTATAAGGCTTATAAACCTCTAATCTTTACTTATAAAGGCTAAAATAAAATAATTAAAGTACTATAATAGGACTACTACTAGCCTAAAATAAAGCAGGATATCTAAAAGTATATCTATAACTATTATAACTACTAGAGAAATAAAACCCTATATAATAAGACCCTTAGCCTCCTATACCCTTTACTAGTACTAACTGCTATTTAGGAATAAGTTGCTTGCAATAGAAAAACTATGCCTATAGATTGCTATAGATATAACTATATTTAAATCTTTATCTATAAGCTAAGCCGGATTATTGCTATATTGCCTAGCAAGAAGAATAATACCTTAAAAACCCTTGCTAGCTATTACTTCTAGTACTTATACTGCTCTTTTAGCCTATTAACTACTTAGATTATAGATAATACTAGCCCTTTTATCTCTTTATTCCTAAAAAAAATTAACTAACTTACTAGTATAAAGTATTATTATAGTAGTACCCTTTACTTATAGACCTAGGGCAGTATTAAGGTTATAAACTAGTATTTAGATTAAAGGCTATGCTTTTATATCGATAAATATTAAGATAATTAAAGCAATTATCTACTAGCGCTAGACTTTGCGTATAACTTATCCTAGCACGCTTTTATTAGTATAGCCCTACTAATAGTAGTACTTAGTAAAGCAGTTAGGAACCCTTTCTCTCTGCCTTAATTAAATAGTTCCTCGACCCTTAATAACTCTATTAACCCTGCCTATATTGCCTTACGCCTTATTACCTATATATAGGAGGTGCAGCAATAGGCTCGTAATACTATAGCTTAAACTTAGGAATAGCAAAAGCAATAGGCTAATAAAAAAAACGCCTTATAGACTTTACTATTAGTAATAAGGTCTTCCTATAATAGAAAGGATTTAGTATAATTGCCCTAATAACTCTTCTTAATGCTTAGTAGTCTAGTCTATTTATAATTACTACTAAAAGGGGTTTTAGCTATATTCTTAACCTGCTAAATAGCTATAAAATAACTAATTTATTCTATGCTAACTAACTCTATAAAGCCCTAGATAATCTATTGCTTAATTAAATAGTCCTAGCGCTTAAACCTAAAGAAATCTAAAGTATGCTTAAATAGGAAGTCGATTGCGTTTTCTATTTTTATATTATAGGAAGGAATAAACGCCTAGAGTATTAAGTATAATAGCAAGGCTATAATCCTAATTATATATAGTATCCTGCTAGGAACTTTAAAAACGCGCTAATTGCTTTAAAGGAATATTATAACAATTACGCTAATGCCTTAGGACCCTTTCTAAACTTAACTAAGTGGATTAAGGCTATTATAGCAGATAAGCTATATAATAATAATAATAATAATAACTATACTGCTAAATTCGGCATATTACTACGAGTCTATAGATATATACCTTAATAGGTATATTAAGGCCTTAGTTAGGGGGTAGTATTACGCGCTATTATAAAGGAATTAACGAAGAGACAATACTAAGTCGAACTAAAAAGGAGTAATAAATAGAACTACCGAGAAGAGAGAGAAAGGAAAGGAAAGAAGCTCCCTGCTAGCTAGCTATATACCTCTCGAGGTCGGCTATCGGTAATAAGCCTATACTAATACAAGCCTATCCTATCCTAGCTAAGCTAGAGGGTCTACCTATTACATACCTATAATCCCCCTATATAAATATAACTAGGTTAAAGACCTAGTCCTTTATATACCCTCTATCCCTAGAGGAAATAAAAAGCGCAAGCTAGTTAACGCTATATAGTAAACGCTATAATAGCTATGCATTACGCTAGCGCAAAGCTATATATAAACTATAAAAGCCTACTATAAGCGGCTAACTACTAGCTAGTCCCTCCTAGAAAGGGGGAGTCCGTAAAATATAGAGTTATATTGCCTATATTAAGGCAGGAAGGCAGCTACCTAACTAGTAATAGAAGAAATCCTATATAACTAGCGCATGCCTTAAGGGGGTTTTATTAGAGCAGGGTAGCCTTAAAGGGGCCCTTTATAGCATTAACTAACCTAGCCTTAAATACATGCTTTATTGCCTAGTTATAAGGGTTATTTTCCTAGCCTAGCGCGATTAGCAATAGTATATACTATTCTGCCTTGCCCTGCGCGCTAATAATAAATTAACGCATATAAAATAAAAGCAGGATGCGTGCAACTAATTACCTAGCCTATCCTAGACTATAACCCTTATAGCTAATCTATAAATCCCTTATGCCTTATTGCCCTAGTTAAAAATCTCTGCCTTGCCCCTAGTTCTTTCCGCTAGCCTAGAAACTAATATTAACCTAGCAATCCGAGATTATACGCATAGCTAAGGGCAGTTATATTAGAAGTAACCAACTTAGTTATATTTATAGTAACGCTTGCGCTAGGGAATACTAGAGGCGCTAGATTTAATAGAACTAATATCTATTAGGTTAGCCTTAGTATAAGGCGGAAAATTAAATATTACCTAAGATATATCCCTAGAGTTAAATATACTATTAAAGCTCCTTAAAAGTAATATAAAAGCTAAATACGTTATAGGCTATATTATCTCCTAATCTAGTCGCTTCTAAGGCTCCTTATAGAGACTAGAAGCTAATAGGATAATCTTAGTATAATCGGACTAGTATTGCTATCTAGCTTTAAAGAGAATATATTCCTACTATATAATATACGCGCTAAGGGACTCTAATGCCTCTTATAATAAAGTAACTAAAAAAAAACCTGCGTATTGCTCCTTATATAATTTGCTAAGAGTATTATCGATATAAGCTAGGAAGGATTTAGGCTAATTAGCAAAATTATTAATACGTAATACGTATAGAAGGAAACTTTGCTAGAAAGTGCTAAGTTGCGAATAAATATAGAAGAACTAGGAGCGACTATCCCTAATTATAACTCCGTTAATAGCAAACTTCGCCTAAAGAAATACTAGCTATATTAGAAGACTAGAGTAGGAATCTAATGCGTTAGGGGTAGGCAAAATTTAATAGCGTTCCGAGGTTATACTTTCTGCATTATAGTTATAAATAGAAAGGAGTTCTATTTAATATAAAGGAATTAACGAAAAGACAATACTAAGTCGAACTAAAGAAGAGTAATAAATAGAACTACTAAGAAGAGAGAGAAAGGAAAGGAGAGAAGCTCCTTGCTAGCTAGCTATATACCTCTCGAGGTTAGCTATTAGTAATAAGCCCGTACTAATACGAGCCTATCCTATCCTAGCTAAGCTAGAGGGTCTACTTATCGCGTACCTATAATCCCCTTATATAGATATAACTGGGTTAAAGACCCAGTCCTTTATAGCTATATATACTAACTCTTAGGCTATGTATTTATAAGACTAATTATAAGGGCATAAACTATTTAATAAAAGCCCTAATAGACCCTGGGTTATATATAGCAGTATATATAGTTGTCCTTAGTGCGCATAGCTTTATGCCCTTTTTTCTCTTTTCTCTTTATCTTAGAATCTTTATTTATAGTGCCTATAATATATTTACTTATTATTTTAAGGCCGTTACACCTAGTAGCGGAAAGCCTCTTTTTAATATATAGCAAAGCTATTTAGCCTATAGGCAATTAAACCCTACTACTACTACTACTACTAGTATATTACTACTATAGCTAGGTTTATTCTATACTAGGGAGTAGTTAAGTAGGCGGGTATTATAATAGTAATAAAGGCTAGGACTAATATATTGCTATTATTACTATTATTATTACTAGGCAAGGCTAGGGGGGCAAATGCGTCCTAAGTAGGCTAGAGTGCAAGGCGAGCTATAGTAAGTATATTCTATAGCCTTTCTACGCAGGCCTAAAATACTAGTATTAAGACTGCGTATTAACTAGGAGTATTGCTACTATAAGCCTGCGCTAGGACTAAAATAGCCTAGCCTGCCTATAATATTTCTTATAGATTATAAACTAGCTGCTATAGATAGATATTAGTAGCAAAAAGGTGCCTTTCTTATAAGTACTATTTCCGCTGCTAATAGTATATTATATAGGCGGCTCCCTAGCTATATATATATTCTGCTTTGCTATTATTATATAGGTCTCCTACGTATAGGGTGCAGAAGCAGGGGACCTTTTCTAGCCTAGTATTATCTTTATTTTCTAAGTCCTTTTCTATAATAAAAGTTCCTATTGCCTATAAAGGCATTGCTCTAAGAGTTATTAATATTATTCTTTTATTTTATAAAATACAGTTTATTAAAAGTAAGCTTTCTAGTATATATAATCTATAATATACTATATATATTATAGTATATAAGTATTATAGATATTATAGGGGTATATATTTATATTAGTTTATTTTAATCCCTAGGTTATAGTAGGCTAGGGCAATATGCGGATTTTATTTTTTCTGCCTTTCTGTATTAAGTAAGGGTAACTATAGCCAGGAGGGTATATAAAGGATCCAGGCTTTGCCCGGATCTTATTATACTACGCGAGGATGACTTATCTATGCATACGGGCCGCGCGCATATAGCCCTACCTCCCTACTATATATTATATCTTTCTTTTCTTTTTTTTTATTTTTCTTATTACTATTTAGGTCGCTATTTTATAGTAGTACTAGGACAGACCTTTATATTTCTTTAAATTTAGACTAGTTATATATAGAGATATTTTATAGATTATATTTAGTAGTATAATATATTTAAAATATAGTATAACTAACTTAAAAATTATTTTAAATTAGATATTAATTATATATATTATTTTACTAACTAAATATTAACTTTATTTTAATCTATTTGCAAAGCAAATTTAAAACTGCTTTTATATAATATTCTCTAGAAACTATTTAATAAACTAGAGTTATATTATTATTATTAATTATACGCTAGGGGCCGTGAAAGGCATCTAGAACCTCTATATATATCGAGTAGGAAAAACCCCCCTAGGGGGGAAAACCCCCTAGCAAACAGAGCAAAGGAAAGGCCTCGCGCCCCTAGGGGTCGCGAGGCGGGGAACGCGGTAGTATAGTAAGGTGCGGGGCAG
>LKCN02000011.1:862229-873637 GCA_001633055.2 Ophiocordyceps polyrhachis-furcata BCC 54312
GCTAAGCGGATAACCTTCGTATAGATCTTACGCGCGCGGATAAGAGAGAATCCCTATATAGATATAGCGAGGTTAGTTAGTGCAAGCTGCTGTTTCTAGAGCTTCTGCATAAGTCGGCGCAGGTAAGCCTTCTACTTAAGCTTCCGATAAATCTAGACGCCAAGCATGCGGGCCTCCTGCGTAGGGACTATAACGGAGCCGTCGAGGGTAAGAGTGCTAGTATTAGCTATACGGGCGCGTATAAAGTAAAGGAGTTCGCTCTTAAGGGGTTAAAACGATATCTCGTACTTATAGGCCTAATCTCGGCAGACCTCCTACGCTCGGACTAACTAGTCCCGAACCTATTGCGGTATGCGGCTAGTGCTAATAATGTTCGTGTTATCTGCGAACCCTATAGGAATAATTCCGATTTATCGTTCGAGTCGGCAGTAGAGGGAAGAGATATATAAGATAAACAGGATCGGGGATATTAGGGACCCTTAGGGGACGCCCCTCTCGATATCGAAGGGTTCGGATAGGCGGCCGTCGACCTTAAGCCTAGAACTGCGGCCGGTACTAGAGTTATATTAATAAGCACTTAGCAAGGGGTATAAAGGAGATACTCTTTTATGCATAATAATTATTAATATATACTAAAAAGTACTAGAACTTAAGTTTATATTATTCTAACCTGCTAAAGATATTGAGAACTTACGAGCTAATTTGCAATCTATATTAGAGATATTAATTACTAAAAATAAAGCTCAATAGATAACGCAATAAAGTACAACTTACTATTTAGACTAAAGATTTTAGAATAATATATAAAATTAATCTATAGATAATTCGATAATAACCTAAGTCCGATCTAATTTTAGACTAAATAAGAATTAGACTTAAAAGTATTTTATATATAATAAAGTTAGTTGCTAGTTATCTAAATACTTGCCTAATAAATAAAAGCAGGCGAAAACCTTATATATAGTATATTGCGAATTTTTAGATAATAGTCCTAAGGATTTTACTGCTTATATAACTATATTCGAAGGCCTTAAAATATATAATAAAAAAAAGCATATAATTAATAATAATCCTAAAGAAATTCTATAGTAATAGAAAGCTTCTTAGTTCCTTTTAATATTAGTATTTATATACTTTTTTACTAGATATAATCTAAAATTAAACGTAATGGAACCTATACTAGCTTTATAATTTCTTCTTAAGGACTAGTATTCCTAATAGTCCTTTTAAGGAATTATAATTAATACTAGTACTATATAAATTTCGACTACTAGACGAAATTAGGTTAAAGCCTTATAGAAAACAATACTATATCTTACTATTAATAAAGCATTTGCTAGTTTTAATTCTATTAAATTTAGCAAAAGATAAAGTATACTTATACTTAGTAATATTACTATTAAGACCCTATTTAGAAATATTACTTTTTACGTTTTTACTTCGCCTACCCTTTTTCTTCTTCCTTAGCTAATATAGATTATTTAAAGATTTTCTTCTAGAATATAATAAACGAGCTTATAAGCAAGGATAAAGTACTACTAGTTATTTATAAATAGGGGTACTCTTAGTTCTTCCTTTAACTAAAAAACGCTACGATTTTATTCCTAACTAAATCTAAAATTAGGATAATTTACTATTAATTTAGATATTCTATAGTATAGCAACTATACTAACTTCTATCTAGAGCCGGATATAAAATACTAATAACTACTCTTAAAAGTATTTTAAAATTCTGCTAATATTATTAATTATATAGCAAGGCACCTAGCCGATTTAAGTTTACGCTTTATAATAATAAAAAATTTAATTTCGAAATTATTATAGATATTATATACTTAAGTAGCAAACTAGTTCTTTATATTATTAATACTATAATATTTTTCTAAGCTACTCGATTCCTATATTTAATATCTACTAAAAATATATAGGAAGCATTAAAAACTATATAGATTAATACGTATTTAGGGCCCCTAGATTTCTTTTAATATAATATAGGAACGAATTTTTTATCTAAGGAATTTAAGGCCGAATTAAGCTAAATAGGAATTACTTACTAATAAGTACCTATAGAAGCGTATTAGTCTATTAGCAAGGTTAAGAAATACTTTGCCCCTTTTTACTAGGCATATAAGATCCTTAATACTAAAATCGGATTAATAATAGGATAAGATATAATCCTTTAGATAGTAGTTAAAGCTATTAATAATACTACTAACCTAAATAGACTAGTCCTAACTCTTTTTATTTTCGGCGCATATTTATAGATTAATTAGGATTCTCTACTATTAAAAACTACTTAAAATTGGGCTAAAGCTATTTAGAAAGCAATAACGAGTCTTCGAGAACTTATAGTATTTCGATAACTAGAGGAAGCGCTATCTACTAGAGATAGCCTAGATATAATAACGCTTTTTTAACTCCTATTATAAAGCTAAGTTAAGGTTTAGAGAGAAAAGGATAGCTAGACTAGTCCTTTTACCTTTAAGGCTATTAATAGCTATAATATTATAATCTAGTCCCTAGCAGGTCTCTAGGTATTCTAGTTAATATATATATAGCCTTATTTTTTATATAATTCTTAATAGAAGGCTACCTAGGAATAAAATAAAATCGACTTAAAATCTGCCTATAAATAGACCTAGTTCTTATAGTATTTAGAAGTTTAACTACTATAATTACTAAAAACCTTAACTTAATTTATATCTAAGAAAGAATAGGATAATTTCGCGCTCTCTTTTTATTTTCGTATAAAAGGCAAGATTATAACCCCTAGATCCCTATTTAAAGCATTAGACTAAAAGGAGATAATAGACCTTATAAGCTAAAGTATTTTCTCTTTCGAATAGTTTAATCCTGCCTAATATAAAGGAGTTTGGATTTTTCGTGCTTAACTTGTTTATAAAATTAAGGATAAAATAACTAACTGCCTATATAAAAAATTAAGACTAATTATTATAGGATATAATAATAATAATAAGAAAGAGATCCTTACCTAGTTTCTTATAAATTAATAAGTTAGCTAATACTTGCTTTTAGCTCTAGCTCTAATATATATTGCTTAAAGAATATAATTATACCTTTATAATATTACCTAGGCATATTTATAATTCTAATTAATACTTAAATAAAGAATCCTTATAAGCTTTCTAAAAGAACTCTAGGATAAGTACCCTTTATAGATAATTATCTGCATTATTAAGCCGTTATATAGTATTATAGAGTCTAGCGTTTATTAGTTCTAGACTTATTTCGAGTATTATATTTAACGACTTTATATATAACCTTTTATATTTAATACCTGCTTTCTCTTTTTATATTCTAGCTATACTTATTTTAGTCTTATTAGGATATAAACTAATAATATAATTATTCTTAGTACTAATTCTTTATATAATCGAGAAAAGGCTAAGCTAAATTCCGCCTAAATTTGCTCTAAACCCCGAGTAAAATTAGCCCTAGGAAGTATTATAGACTTTAATAGATCCTAGCTATATCTCGAGTCGAATTTACTAGCAATTCGTTAGAAAGGCTAGGCTGCTAAAATTAAAGTTATCGACTATTCCTAACCCGAATTCGCCTAATACTACCTCGAATAATATATAAGAAGCAGCTATATTGCGTCTATTTACTAACTAGAAGCCGCGTTTAATCTATTTATTACTGCTTAGTAATACTAACCTATAGTAAAAGACTACTATTATTATTATTAATTATACGCTAGGGGCCGTAAAAGGCATCTAGAACCTCTATATATATCGAGTAGGAAAAACCCCCCTAGGGGGGAAAACCCCCTAGCAAACAGAGCAAAGGAAAGGCCTCGCGCCCCTAGGGGTCGCGAGGCGGGGAACGCGGTAGTATAGTAAGGTGCGGGGCAGCTACCCGCTAGAGTGGTCTCGGAAAAACAAAGGAGATAAGGGGAGATAAGGAAGGGTGGTAATAACTTAGCGCAGAAGGTAGGGGAGGGGGAGGGGAGGGCGGTAAGGGCGGAGGGGGCGGCAGAATTGGAATAATAGTAAATCCGCTCCGGGGGGGGTATATAAACCTCTCCTTCCTCCCTCCCCCTCTCTCCTTCCTTCTTCCTTTATTATTATCTCGAGAGGTAAAGGTCCCTTAGCTTAAGAGGTCGGCCAGCTATTAGGTCGAATAATATAGTCGTATAGGGCAGTATACTAATACGTAACCCTGTAAGTAACTAAGCGACGGCGAGACGACGACGATAATAGTAACTTAGCGAGAAAATAGCAGCCCTACCCCCCGCCGCAATCCTAATGCGACTAACGCTAGCAGCAGTTAAGCCTAATAAACTGCAGGCGGTACTCTGCGGGGCATGTATTAACAGGCTTATCGAGAAAGGGCAGGTTTGCTAGGATTAAACTAGTAAGTGTACTCGGGGGTCGCGTAGTAGGAGCGAAAATTAACTAGTAGCAGGCACTCGCTTAGCTAGTTATTATTATTGCGCAACCTCGCAACAAAAATGCTAGACAGTAAGTTAGGAGCGGGGAGCTTATAGGGAGGGAGAGACGCTAATAGCTTTAGGTTATAGACTTTGCTATTATAGAGAAGGGGCGGGCGGCCGTTAAATTTATTATCGAGGGAGGAACTACTAACGCAGCAAAGGTAAGTATGCCCTGGGGTCCCGAGCCGGGAGAGTAGGAATGCGGTCTAACGGTAATAGTAGCGTTAACTTAGTCGGGAGCTGCGGGAGGCGTAGAACCGGCACTAGAGTAGGGAGTCTAGGGGTTTTGCGGCGCAAGCCGCGGTTCCCCTAGTCGTACTCCCCTTAGTCCCGGCTACGCCTGCCCCGGCCCTAGCGGCGCCCGCGGTAGTACTGCCTGCGCCGATAGCGATAAAGAACCTGTAGATAATAATAACGACGATTACGAATCTAGTCCGGGTGCTAGAGGGCCTTACGGAGGCTACGGGCTAGGAGATCCTTAGCAAGCTAAGGGAGGTGCACTAATACTAGGAGATAATTTTCCGTATCTAGGAGAAATAGTTAGCGTACTAGGGGAGCATTAATACGCATTATATATATAACGGTTAGCGCCTTAGCAGGATCCTTAGCAATCTTCTCGGCATCGACCCGAACGAGTAGATATATATCCCTAGGGCCCGGGGGGCGGAGGACCTTCCCCTAGATACGGACGGACTAATCTAGCCCTACGTTACGAATCCTAATATTAGGGGCTAACCGATAGTATATATGCCTAAAGCTGCCCTAACGCTGCTAAAGGTAGAAGGGGGGATAGGGGCCGCCCCTCGCGACTGTAATAGCGACGGCGATAGCGACGTTATAGAGGTGCCGGCTAAGAGATAGAGGCTAGAGGTAGCGGTAGAGGAGGAGAGGGTATTGGTAGAGGAGGGGGTAGCGGCGGCGGGAGGGGGGGGGGAGGAGAGACTGGGAGGAGGGGACCCGGCCGCAACCCCAGTAGTAACAGGGACTCTAAGGCGAGGGCCTAGACGCCCCCCTAAGCGGGGTCGCGGTCGTAGGCGTAGGGGTCGGGGCGGTCGCGGTAGGGGCGCGTCGGGAGGCAAGTAGAGACGTTAGTGCTTTTAGAGTAGCGTTAGTAAATAAAAAGGCGGTCCGCCCCTAGGGGGCGGCAACACCCTTCGTCCTATGCAGTATAAGGGCGAGGTCGAACTAACGTAGGCAACGCAGTTGCATAAACTATAGAGCCAGCTTGCTAGCGGAGACCTTACGGCTAAGTAGACGAATAAGATCGGCCCAGTCCCTTAGGGGGCCTAGGTCGGAGAGCAGGAGTCTCTAGGCGCTCGTGCGGGGGCAGCGGAGGAATAGGTATTCGGCAGTCTCGTCCTCGCCAGTACTATAGGGGCAATACGGGGATAGTACGTTAGGGATACGGCATATATAGAGAAAATAGTTTAGCCTAATCCTGCTAGACCGAAGTTATATTAGGACGCTACTAAGAAATTTAGGAAGGGTAGTATATAAGTCGAGGGCAAGGCGCGGTTTAAATTAGGGGCGTTTATTAGTTGCCTGTCTATAAGACTATCCGTAGTGCTTAAGGCGGCCCTCCCGGGAGTCCTATCGGAGGAGCTATTCGGCCCGAAGGCGCTTACGCAGGTCCTAACGTAACTATAAACTAGGGTTAGGTAACCCCGCCTAACGTATCGTAGAGTCCCTTAGTAACTAGAGTATAATATAGGGGGCAGGGGGTTGACTGCGGCGGGGCCGGAGACGCCGGGAGACCTAGGCGCACGCGGCTCGAATGCTAGCTGCAATGCTATTAGCCTCGAGGAGCTAAAAGGTGCGGGCAGAGCGGTAGGAGAGGTAGAGGTCGAGTGGAGGGACGAAAGCTTCGGACTCTATATAGTGCAGGGGGGTAGCCCTATAAGCTCTAGTAACGACCCTAAGGCATTTAGATTAGACCTTAGATAATTCCTTATAAATAGGACTGCGGGGGGGGCCGGACAGGAGCGTAATAGGAGCGAAGTAGGCGGCACTATAAGCAATCGCTAAGCGGATAACCTTTATATAGATCTTACGCGCGCGGATAAGAGAGAAGCCCTATATAGATATAGCGAGGTTAGTTAGTATAAGCTGCTATTTCTAGAGCTTCTGCATAAGTCGGCGCAGGTAAGCCTTCTACTTAAGCTTCCGATAAATCTAGACGCCGAGCATGCGGGCCTCCTGCGTAGGGACTACTACGGAGCCGTCGAGGGTAAGAAAGCTTATATCTGCCGTACGGGCGCGTATAAAGTAAAGGAGTTCGCTCTTAAGTAGTTAAAACGATATCTCGTACTTATAGGCCTAATCTCGGCAGACCTCCCACGCTCGGACTAACTAGTCCCGAACTTATTATAGCGTACGGCTAGTGCTAATAATATTCGTATTATCCGCGAACCTAATAGGAATAATTCCGATTTATTATTCGAGTTAGCAGTAGAGGGAGGAGATATATAAGATAAACAGGATTAGGGATAACGGGGACCCTTAGGGGACCCCCCTCTCGATATCGAAGGGTCTAGATAGGCGGCTATCGACCTTAAGCCTAGAGCTGCGGCTAGTAAGGTAGCTGCGGATAAGCGCGGTAAGCTAGGGGGGGAAGCCGAGGAGGTTAAGAGTAGCAACGAGCTTGTTATATAAAACGTAGTCGAAGGCGCTAGTTATATCGAGCATAAGGAGCGATATAGAGCCCTGCTAGGCCTAGGCCGCGCGCACTGTTTTAGTAAGCATAAATAGTACACTATTAGTAGAACGGCGAGGTCTATTTCCTATCTGTCTAAAGGGGAGGACCGTAGCAGCCTCGGCAGCGCGGGATAGTTTTTATGCTAAAACAGTCTCTAGTATCTTCCCGACCGTATTAAGTAGCGAGATCGGTCTATAACCCCTAGGGGTCCGTAGGACCTCCGGGCTCTTGCCCGCCTTCCGAAGCACTATAATATTCGACTCCTTATATCGAGCAGGGAAGTAGCCGCACGCAATACAACTACGGAGGACTAAGGTAAGGAAGGAGACTAACGGTAGGCCGCACCCTTTAAGGAAGCCGACCGGGATCCCGTCGGGACTAGCTAATTTCTAGGAGGCAATACTAAAAAGGGCGGAGTATACCTCGGATTCGCTAACCTCGGGGGCGACGCTAATAGCCGGGAAGGGGTCCTCGAGGGAGAGGGGGGGAGCATTCGCCAGACTCGGGGGAAAGAACTTATTAGCAAGCAGCTTAGTCTTTCCCTCGTAGGATAATTATAGGCTGCTAGAAGCATTACGTTATAGGGCAGGTATATAGGTTAGTTCCGGGGGGGTCTAGCTTTGTAAGCGCGCCTATTTAGTTATAGACTATAGGGTCCGGGGGTTACTAGATGCGCTATCGAGAAAGTCCCGCTAGTTATCGCGTTTCGCCTTGCGGATAGCGGCTTTTTAAATAGTAGTTTTATCTCCTAAGGCCTGCTATTAGGATAGGCCGGGGTTTGCTCGCTATGCCTGCCTAGCTCGCTTCGCGTCGCGCACCGCTTTATTAACCTCCCGTATCTACTAAGGGCATAACCTTAGGCCGAGTCGCCGGGGGAGAGTCGGGATAGTAATAGTCGCTATAGTATCGAGTTCCTAGTATAGCTAGTCTAGAGTAGCGTCTATCTAATCTAGGGAACCTACGAGCGCCTGGGAGGGCAGGAGCCTATTGCTTGCCTTGGCAATAAGAACGTCCCTGTTAAATAATTTCTAACGCCTAGTAGGGGCTATATTAGGGGGGGGATTAAGGTCGAAGGAGGCGGATTATAGTATGTAATCGGAACCCTTAAGGTCGAGGTCGGGGCCGAGGAAGGTTAGGAAGCAGCCGGGGGATACCTAGATAAGGTCGATAGTGCTCGATCGGCAGCCGTGTATTTCCTAAGTAACCTCGTGTAGGGGAGTAACGAGTTCGAGGCGCAGCTATCCCGCTACCCGGAGGAACTTAAGGATATATAGTAAGGATCGTTCGTAGAGATCCTAAGAAGGATAATAAGCGTTAAGGTTACCGAGGAGGATATAGGGGGAGCCTAGGTCGAGCTAGTCCTATAGACAAAGGAGGGGGCCTATCGCGATGCCGATAGGAGGGGAGTAAACTAATAGGATTCGGGGGCTATAAGCGAAGGAGGCTCCCGCAACGTCCTAGCCGAGAATAGGTATCTAGGTATGCAGATCGTAGCGCTTGTGTATATAGAGGAGGGCCCTGCCCTCGCCCTAAACGAGACGGTAGGGGGCGAGGCCTAGGACTGGCGGTCGGCCGTTAGTGTTAAGCTAAGCCTCCTAGATAGCCACTACGTCGTAGCTATATTTAGAAAAAAGAGCAAGGTAGATAAGATAGTTCGACTTCCGTATATTCTACGTAAGGGCCTTAATTTTTATTAAGTTATATAGAGGGGATAGTAAACGGCGATTAAGACGTTAGCGTAAGCTAGGTGCGGGAAGGGGTAGATATAGGGGCGGCGCTGCGCCGCGCGCGGCCCTGTCGTCCTACTGTAGGGCGGGAACGGCTACGGAGGCCGCCTCTAGCTTATAGCGAGTGTCCGATCGGGGGGTTAATAGGGGGAATTTCCGTATTACCTAGGGAGCCGCGGTAGGCCCGTTTCCGTAGCGAAACCTAGGTAAAGCCGTCCTTATCGGCAGTAGGTGCGGGCTAGGAAGCGAGCGGCTATTAAGAAGTAGTCGGTATATAGCTATAGTTCGGTAGGTAGTCCTAACAGTAGTCCTAGAAGCAATAGGGTCGCGCAGGGTATGCGGATCTAGCCCTGTCCTAGTACTAGCGGGATACTTTATAATCCCGGGACTATAAGGCGTAGTTCCCTTTGCATAGGATATAGCAGCGTTAACGTTTACCCTTAAAGGCGGGGCAGTTAGTCTCCCCTCCCTTATGCGGGGAGGACCCGCAGTGCCCGCAACGTGGGGTGTCTTTGCAGTATTTAGCTATATAGCCGAACTAGAAATATTAATAGCATTGTTTAGGGCGGACGGCATCCTTATAGGGTTCGCAGTAAATAATCTCGGCGTCGATAATTAGCCTGTTCGCATAGAGTCGATTAGCATTAGCAACGCTGCTAATACCGAGGATAAGGCAGGTCCGAGGCGCGACCCCCTAGGGTCCCTTACGGGGCTTAATTGCCCGAGCTTGGATAACGTCGACCTTATTAATATCCTTAATGCCCTAAAGCAACTTATCTCTGTCTTGGAGGGCGGCTAAGGTGCGGATACCCTTAGCAATTATAGCGTACGAGCGTTAGGTAAGCACTGCTTCCTCGCCGAAAGCCGCCTAAATCTATCCTTCGGGACGAGGGCACGATATCTTATTAGGGTCGAAGGTAAGCATAATATCGCTGCTCGGTAGACGCCTGGCAGCAACTATAGCGGGGTCGCCTATAGCGGAATTAGCTTTAGTAACGATCTCTATAGGAGTAAGGGAGGGAGCCCCCTTGGTAACCGGGACGCCCTGAACCGAGATAAGCATCTCGCGTTCCTATCGAGCTAGTACTAGTCGGACGAGAGGTAGTCCCGAGGGTAGTGCGGTAGCGGGGGCAGCGAGTACGGCGGCCTAGGACGGTTTCGACCCGGTTATATAGGGTTGTAGAACCTTCTATACGGCCGATTTGACGGATTTCTGGATTGCACGGGTAATAGTAGCAGGAAAGGAGGTCTCGTCCGTCTTAGCAGCAGCAGGGGCGCGCTTCTAAAGCTTCTTCTATACCGTGTCTATAATAGCCTATACGGCCCTGAAATTTTCTTATAAGACCACCCTAGCGAGACTATTAAAAGCGTCTTTTATAATAGGATTAGTCGGCGCTCGCAACGTCTCTATAAACGGGTCCTTATCGGGTGCATCGATAATGTTAAATTAGCCGGCACCCGCATGCGGGTGCTATCGTGACTGCGCAATCCCCTTGGGACCCCTATCGATTACTATCGGGACCCCGACGGTGTCGCCGGGGGCCCTATCCGGGGGCGCCGCGGACGGCGCCATGCCGAACGAAAAGGAGAGAAGGGGAACCAAAGAAGAAGACTTGCAGTCGCAATAAGAGATCACAGCGAGCGCTTCGTCGTCGCTGCGGCAAAATGTTAATAGCTGATAAAAAAAAAGACTCTGCTTAAGTAAAAGACTACTAGAAGTTAAATAAACGGCTATAATAGCAAAAGGATAACTAGTAATACGGATTAAAATATATCCTTTTTAATTTTTTAGTACTTAAATTATTTATTTTTATAAATAGATTACTTATAAATAATAATAACTTATCCTTATAAATTAGATATATAATTATCCTAGATAATAAAAATAGGATAGTAGATAAGTTTATAATAAAAGGAAATATTATTTACTAGAGTTTTACTAAGTATAAGAGGATTACTTAGAGTATTCTCGCCTTAGAAATATATCGCATATTATTAGGTTTTAATATTAGTATCTCTCTAATAATAATATTAAATTAAATTATAGCTAAGCTAGGATTAGCTTAAGTTCCTATTATATTATATATAGATTTATTTTTACTCTATAAGTATTTTATTAAGCTTAGTATAATAGAAGAAAAACGACTTATAATTAATATTATATTAATAAGAAAGTTATATAAGGGGCGAGAAATTAATAAGATTTAATAAATTATAGAAAAAAATAATCCCGCTAATACTATAATAAAAGCAACCTTAAGTAAAACGCTAGAATATCTTATTAATATAAATAAAGCTATAATCTCTCTAAAGGGATTTATAATAAGGAAGGAGATATACTAGTATAATATTAGATCGAATTTAAATAAAACTCGATTCGATAAAGAAAGAACTACTAGTATATATTTATCCGAGTTAGGAATACAACTATAGACTATAGAATAACCTGTTTTTATATAAACCTCTTTTTCTATAACTAACTCCGAGTTATTATAGTTATAATATATATAAACCCCTTTCTATAAAATAG
>LKCN02000011.1:873741-891350 GCA_001633055.2 Ophiocordyceps polyrhachis-furcata BCC 54312
TTAAGTAAAACGCTAGAATATCTTATTAATATAAATAAAGCTATAATCTCTCTAAAGGGATTTATAATAAGGAAGGAGATATACTAGTATAATATTAGATCGAATTTAAATAAAACTCGATTCGATAAAGAAAGAACTACTAGTATATATTTATCCGAGTTAGGAATACAACTATAGACTATAGAATAACCTGTTTTTATATAAACCTCTTTTTCTATAACTAACTCCGAGTTATTATAGTTATAATATATATAAACCCCTTTCTATAAAATAGTTAACGTTATTTTTATTATAGTATATATTACCCTTTTCTATATAAATATTATGCCTTTTTAAATAGGAAATAGGAGTATAATAGGGGCAGTATAAAAGGGGAAGTAGATTACCCCTAAACTTAGTATAATAAGTATATAATATTATAATAAGTTTATACTAAGATCGTAGCAATAATAGTTTAAAGGAGAAAAGGGGCGGCTATATATTTAGATTATACGGAGTTTAGGATAATTATATATTATCTCTAGTTTAACCTAGAGATCTTTAAGATTATATACATATTCTATCTTCCTCTCTAATAGAGGAAGAGAGATATATAGAGATATAAGCAGATATTAATAGATTAAGGACTTAAGCTAACTTAAGCAGAGTCCTTTGTTATATTATACTAATATATATTAATGCCCTACTTATAGTAATAAAGCGTAAGGGATTTATAGATTAGCTATAAGGGTTATAGTCTAGGATAGGCTAGGTAATTAGTATATATGCATTCTGCATCTATCTTATATATATTAATTTATTATTAGCGCGCAATATAAGGCAGGGCAGTATATATTAACGCTAATTGCGCTAAGCTAGGAAAATAACCCTTATAACTAGGCAATGCAGTATATACTTAAGACTAGGTTAGTCATATAGTAAAGGGGCCCCCTAAGACTACCCTGCTCTAATAGGACCCCCTTAAAGCACGCGCTAGTTATATAGGATTCCTTCTATTTACTGCTTAGGTAGCTGCTTTCCTGCTTTAATATAAGCAATATAACTCTGTATTTTATAGACTCCCCCTTCTTAAGAGGGACTAGCTAGTACTTAGCTGCTCGTAGCAAGCCTTTATAGTTTATATATAGCTTTGCGCTAGCGTAACGTATAGCTATTATAGCGTTTACTATATAGCGTTAACTAGCTTATGCTTCTTATTTCCTCTAGGGATAGAGGGTATATAAAGGACTAAGTCTTTAACCTAGTTATATTTATATAGAGGGATTATAAGTATATAACTAGCAGGCTCTCTAGCTTAACTAGAATATAATAGGCTTATAATAATACGGGCTTATTACTAATAGCCGACCTTATAAGGTATATAGCTAGCTAGCAGGGAGCTTCTCTCTTTTCCTCTCTCTCTCTCTTCTTAGTAGTTCTATTTATTACTCCTTTTAGGTTCGACTTAGTATCGACTCTTTATTAACTCCTTTATAATAGAAAAGATAAAAAGGAAGAAATTATATAGGAAATAAATAAATAAGTATATAAAGAAAAATATAATAAAAGAAAAAAGTAAAAAAATCGGTCTTTTATAGGGTAGTAGGGTTATAGTATATACTTACTATATTTCGCGCTTTTTATACGCGTATATATAACTTACTATATAAAATAAATTTATTCCCTTTTTTCCTTTTATACTTTTTTTTTCTTTTTTTTTATACTTTTAAGAAAGCATTAAAGCATTACTATTATAATTAATAGTAAGTATAGCTAAATTAGTCTCTCCGTATCTAGGGGGAAGTCTTCTGCCCCCTAGACCCTAGGGATATATATTTACTTATTTAAGTTAATACTAAAAAGGTTACTAAGGATCCTGCTAAAGCGCTAACTATTATATATATAATACATATTAATACTCCCCTAGTATACTAATTATTTTTCTTAAATATAAGGAATTATTTCTAAGTATTAGCGTATTTTGCTTAGCTTTTTTAGGATCTCCTAGCTTATAGCTTTTATAAGGCCTTTAGGCATTTAGACTAGACTTATAATTATTATTATTATTATTAGCAAGTTCTTTATTACTATTATTAGCATAAGCAGGACTGCTATACGCGTAGCTAGAGCTAGGGCAGGAGTAGCTAGGACTAGGGGGAGTGCGACTAAGGGGACTATAGCTTGCGCTATAAAACCCCTAGACTCCCTACTCTAATACTAGTTCTATGCCTCCTTTAACTCCTAACTAAGTTATTGCTACTACTATTATTATATTAAACCCCTACTCTCCTAGCTTAGGACCCTAGGGTATACTTATTTCTACTGCGTTAATAGTTTCTCCTTTAATAATAAATTTAATAGCTGCTTATCCTTTCTCTATAATAGTAAAGTCTATAACCTATTACTATTAGCCTTTCTTCCTCTTTATAAGCCTCCTGCTCCTAACTTACTATCTAGTATTTCTATTATAAAGTTATATAATAATAATAACTAGCTAAGCGAGTGCCTGCTTTTAGTTAATTTTCGCTCCTACTATATAACCCCTAAGTATACTTACTAGTTTAATCCTAGTAAACCTAGCCTTTCTTAATAAGCCTATTAATATATACCTTATAAGGCATTGCCTATAGTCTATTAGGCTTAACTACTACTAGTATTAGTTATATTAGAATTATAGTAAGGGGCAGGGCTTCTATTTTTACTAAGTTAAAAGTTATTATTATTATTATATTATTATTACTAAGTTACTTATAAGGTTATATATTAGCATACTGCCTTATATAATTATATTAATTAACTTAATAGCAAGCCGACTTTTAATATTAAAAGGCCTTTACTTTATAAAATAATAAAAAAGGAAAAAGAAAAAAAGAGAGAGAAAAAGGAAGGAAAGGTTTATATACCCCTCCTAGAGCGGATTTACTATTATTCCGATTCTACTGCCCCTTTGCCCTTACTACCCTCCCCTCCCCCTTTTTTATCTTCTATGCTAAGTTATCCCTACCCTTTCCTTATCTCCTCTTATCTCCTTTATTCCTAAGACTACCCTAGCGGGTAGCTGCCCTATACCCTACTATATTACTGCGTTCCCCGCCTTGCGACTTACTAGGGCATAAGGCTTTTCTTTGCTCTATTTGCTAAGGGGTTTTCCCTTTTTAGGGGGTTTTTCCTACTCGAGCTATATAGAGGTTCTAGATGCTTTTTATAGCCCCTAGCGTATAATTAATAATAATAATAGTAAGTATAGATAAACTTAAATAGAAATAGCAATAGTTTTTTTATAAAATTATTATATAAGGCTAATAAAATATTCTAGAAATACTGCTAAAATAAACTAAGAAGCGCAGGGGTAAAGGGCAAGGGAGGGGCTATAAGGCGGGTAAGGGTAGTAGGAAAGATAGGCTAGCAGGCAATAAAACTCCTTTAATATATAAGACTATAATTATAAGCAGTAATAAGGAAAAGGATAATAATAAGGTTTTATTAGTACTAACCTTGCGTACTCGACTAGGTATATAAGATTTTATTTTACTAGGGGTCGCTTTTACTACTAAGGCGGCTAAGAAAGCATAGCGCAGGTTTCGACTTATACGTATAGATTATAACTAGAGCGAGCTATAAGACGCGATAAAAGCATAAAAAAAGGCCGTTTTTAAGGCAAGAAAAGCCTACTAGCGTTCCTTCCTTAATTTAACTATTTCCTCCTTTTTAAAACTCTAGTCTATTAAGAAATAGGCTAGATGCTAAAGCGGACTTACTTTAGATCCTATTTATATTCCCCCTCTTACTAATATAATAGGAAGTCGAGCTATTTCCTTTAAGGAAAAGGCTATAGTCCTTAGCCTTAAGTTCTTCCCCTCTATTTATTCTCTTCCTTAATAGGATAATAAGCAGCTAAAACCTAGGTTTTATATACTATAAAGTATTACCCTATTAGACGTTTATACTATATTATCCTATATGCTATTATAAAAAGCAATAAGGGATAATAGTATTCTAGTAGGGTTTTTTAAAATATACTCCTGTAAAGGACTAGGTTTTTAACCCAGTTATATCTATATAGGGGGATTATAAGTACGCAATAGGTAGACCCTCTAGCTTAGCTAGGATAGGATAGGCTCGTATTAGTACGGGCTTATTACTAATAGCTAACCGCGTAAGGTATATAGCTAGCTAGCAGGGAGCTTCTCTCCTTTCCTCTCTCTCTCTTCTTAGTAGTTCTATTTATTACTCCTCTTTAGTTCGACTTAGTATTATCTTTTCGTCGATTCCTTTATATTAAATAGAACTCCTTTTTATTTATAACTATAACGCGGCAAGTATAACCTTAGAATACTATTAAATTTTACCTACTCCTAATATATTAGATTCTTGCTCTAGACTTCTAATATAGCTAGTATTTCTTTAAGCAAAGTTACTATTAATAGAGTTATAATTAGGAATAGTTGCTCCTAGTTCTTCTATATTTATTTGCAACTTAGTACTTTCTAGTAAAGTTTCCTTTTATATATATTATACATTAATAATTTTGCTAATTAGCCTAAATCCTTCCTAGTATATATTAATAATACTCTTAGCAAATTATATAAAGAGCAACGCATAGGTTTTTCTTTAGTTACTTTATTATAGGAGATATTAGAGTCCCTTAGCATATATATTATGTAATAGGAATATATTCTCTTTAAAGCTAGATAGCAATACTAGTCTAACTATACTAAGATTATCCTATTAGCTTCTAGTCTTTATTAAGAGCCTAAGAAGCACCTAGATTAGGAGATAATATAGCCTATAATATATTTAGCTTTTGCATTACTCTTAAGGAGCTTTAATAATATATTTAACTCTAGGGATATATTTTAAGTAATATTTAATCTTCCGCTTTATACTAAGGCTAACTTAATAGATATTAGTTCTATTTAATCTAGCGCTTTTAGCATGCTTTAGTATAAGCGTTATTATAAATATAACTAAGTTAGTTACTTCTAATATAACTGCCCCTAGCTGTATATATAATCTTAGATTACTAGGTTAATATTAGTTTCTAGGCTAGCAGAAAGAACTAGGAGCAAGGCAGAGATTTTTAATAAGGGTAATAGGGCGTAAGGGATTTATAGATTAGCTATAAGGGTTATAGTCTAGGATAGGCTAGGTAATTAGTTATATGCATCCTGCCTTTATCTTATATACGTTAATTTATTATTAGCGTATAGGGCAAGGCAGGGCAGTATATACTATTACTAATCGCGCTAGGCTAGGAAAATAACCCTTGCGACTAGGCAATAAAGCATATACTTAAAGCTAGGTTAGTTAATACTATAAAAGGCCCTTCTAAGGCTACCTTACTCTAATAGGACCTTTTTAAAGCATGCGCTAGTTATATAGGATTTCTTCTATTATTAGTCGGGTAGCTGCTTTCCTGCTTTAATATAGGCAATATAACTCTGTATTTTATAGACTCCCCCTTTCTAAAAGGGACTAGCTAGTAGTTAGCTACTTATAGCAGGCTTTTATAGTTTATATATAGCTTTGCGCTAGTATAATATATAGCTATTATAGCGTTTACTATATAGCGTTAACTAGCTTATACTTTTTATTTCTTCTAGGAATAAAGGGTATATAAAGGACTAGGTCTTTAACCTAGTTATATTTATATAAGGGGATTATAAGTATGCAATAAGTAGACCCTCTAGCTTAGCTAGGATAGGATAGGCTCGTATTAGTACGGGCTTATTACTAATAGCTGACTGCGTAAAGTATATAGCTAGCTAGCGGGGAGCTTCTCTCCTTTCCTCTCTCTTTCTTTTTAGTAGTTCTATTTATTACGCCTCTTTAGTTCGACTTAGTATTGTCTCTTCGTCGATTCCTTTATAACTCCTATCTATTAATAACTATCTTTTTTTCTAACTTTAATTTTATATCCTCTAGAGTTGAGTCCTTTTATAACTTAGTTTAGGATTCTTATAATTATTTATTCTCTCCTCTCTGCTTCCCTTATTAAATCCAGGGCAATATTAAATCGCGCTTAGAGCAATACTAAAAGGGAGGGCAAGGCAATATAGATTAACCCTAAATATAAAGAATTTTTACCCTATATATAGCTCTAGACTAAATTACGCTAGGATTGCCCCTTAAAGGCTACTATACTGCTTTCTCTTTTAAATATAAAGGCTAATATTAGCAAGATTATCTTAAGAAATGCCTTTATCTCTATATAGGTAATTATTAACTAACTTATAGAGTTAGAAAAGGGCTAGAAAAATGCCCCCCTATTTTTAATCCCTTTTATTAGCAGTATATTCTTAGCCGTTATAGCCGCTTATATAAGCAGTACTTCCCTATACTTCTCTTCTGCAAAGCTAGGGCGCGGCCTTGCTATATTAAGTTAGCAGGCCCTTAGGTCTTGCTATTATAAAGGCGATTATAGGCTAATAGGATTTCCGTATATATCTTAGCTATATAAATCGTGCTTTAATTAAGAGATTCGTAAAAAATATAATAATTAATTAGGGAGACTTAATATATAATAGTAATAGCTAGATTAATAAATAACCCTATTAACTCTATATTAGGTCTAGTCTACGCTAGTACTATTCTCTGCTATAGATCTAATAAGGCGCCTTTATAATTCCTTTGCTAAGATACCCTAACCTATTTAAATATAGAGGACTAGGTGTAGTATAGGTCCGACCCGAAGTTAAGGCAATGCTTAAAAAGGGGGTTTTACCCCGGGTTTCTCTAGTTTTTCCCCTTCCCAGAAAATCTATAGCAATATTTTAAGAGTTTATATATTATTTATAAATAAGCAGTACTAGCGTATAATTTAATTAATTAAAAATATCTATTAACGAACTAACTAGCTACTTTTTTCTAGGTATATATTAAGATTAGATACTTTCCCTACTAATTTTAGCACGCTATTATTATTATACTCTATAAATAAGGCAAAAGACTAGAGGCATATAAGCAAGCAGTAGGGTATTATTCTATTTTACTCTTATACTACTTTAGTAAGATCCTAACAGCTATTATTAGCTAACTTATTACTACTGTAGTAGAAAATAATAGCCTGCTCCTAGAGGGATAGATAGGCAATAAATATAACTGCTCTACTAAAATCGCTATTATAATAGTTATAGGACTCGTTTAGGCTATATAGGCATATAAAGAAGTAGCTTTCTTCTTCTAGCTCGATATTAAGAGGATATTTAATATAGTCTAGTATACTAGAGGTCTAGGTATAGTATTTTTCGTCTCTATAAAACGTAAAAAGGAAATGCGTATTTAATTAAACACTTACTAGTAAGAAATTAATCTAAAAATAGTATTATAGCTAGAGTATAATAAATAAACGTATATTAAGCACTATAAGTAAATATTCTTAGATAAAGAAGAAAGAGAGGAAAATAGGCAAAAGAGAGCGGACTCTATAGCTTTTTATATAGGCGTAGGGTTAGGGCAAGTTATATATTATAGCCTTATATATAATATAACCGGGGCTTTTATTAAGTTCTGCTACTTTTCATCCGCTTAGGCAAAAGCGCAGTCTGCGTAGGCAAAGGCGCTCCGCGTAAGCAAAGGCGCGTAATATATATAGTAATAAGAAATAGTTTATAAAGCAAGGCATAATATAATTAATAAATTTATACCCTATTTTTAAGCAATTACGCTCCTAGCTAATTTATACCCTATTTTATATAAAGGAATCGACGAAGAAATAATACTAAGTTAAACTAAAAAGGAGTAATAAATAAAACTACTAAAAAGAGAGAAAAAGAAAAGGAAAAAAGCTCCCTATTAGCTAGCTATATACTTTATAAAGTTAGCTATTAGTAATAGGCCCGCGTTTAATATAAGCCTATTATATCCTAACTAAGCTAGAAAGCCTGCCTACTATAACCCCTACGCTTACGTCCGCAACCCTATTTAGGGGGATATCCAGGCCCCTGCCTTAGAGTCTCTATAACCTCTAGAGTTGCGGCTAGGATCCCTTCTCTAGGCCCCTGCTCCCCCTTTATACCCCTTACTACTGCCCCCTCCTTTATTACTGCCCTCTCCCTCTCTACTGCTACTGCTTCTAACCTCTGCCTCTCAGCTAGCATTTCTACTATATTGCTATTATTATCGCTACTATAGTTATAAAAGGCAGCCCTTAGTTGCTTAGCCTTTACTGCCTCTTTTGCTTTTAGTAGTATTAGGATAGCCTTAGGTATATAGATTATTAGCTTGCTTTTTATATTAGGATTCGTAATAAAGGGCTAAATTAGGCTATATTTATTTAGGGAGAAGTCCTTTGCCCCCTAGGCTTTAAGAATATATACTTACTTATTTAAGTTAATACTAAAAAAGTTACTAAAAATCCTGCTAAAGCGCTAACTATTTTATATATAATACTAGTTAATACTCCTTTAGTAGGCTAATTATTTTTCCTAGGTATAAAGAATAGTCTCCTAGTATTAGCGCATTTTACTTAGCTCTTTTAGAATCTCTTAGCCTATAGCCTTTATAAGGCCTTCTAGTATTTAGACTAGACTATAAAGGACTAGGTCTTTAACCCAGTTATGTCTATATAGGGGGATTATAGGTACGCAATAGGTAGACCCTCTAGCTTAGCTAGGATAGGATAGGCTTGTATTAGTACGGGCTTATTACTAATAGCCGACCTTAAGAGGTATATAGCTAGCTAGCAGGGAGCTTCTCTCCTTTCCTTTCTCTCTCTTCTTAGTAGTTTTATTTATTACTCCTTTTTAGTTTAACTTAGTATTATCTCTTCGTTAATTCCTTTATATTAAATAGAACTCCTTTCTATTTATAACTATAATACAGAAAGTATAACCTTAGAACGCTATTAAATTTTGCCTACCCCTAACGTATTAGATTCCCGCTCTAGACTTCTAATATAGCTAGTATCTTTTTAGGCGAAGTTTGCTATTAATAGAGTTATAATTAAGGATAGTTACTCCTAGTTCTTCTATATTTATTTATAACTTAGTACTTTTTAGCAAAGTTTCCTTCCCTATATATTATGCATAATTAATTTTGCTAATTAGCCTAAATCCTTCCTAGCATATATTAATAATACTCTTAGCAAATTATATAAGGAGCAATACACAGGTCTTTCTTTAGTTACTTTATTATAGGAGATATTAGAGTCCCTTAGCGTATATATTATATAATAGGAATATATTCTTTTTAAGGCTAGATAGTAATACTAGTCCGACTATACTAAGATTATCCTATTAGCTTCTAGTCTTTATAAAGAGCCTAAAAAGCGACTAGATTAGGAAATAATATAGCTTATAATATATTTAGCTTTTATATTACTCTTAAAAAGCTTTAATAGTATATTTAACTCTAGGGATATATTTTAGGTAATATTTAATTTTCCGCCTTATACTAAAGCTAACCTAATAGATATTAGTTCTATTAAATCTAGCGCCTCTAGCGCTCCCTAGCATAAGCGTTACTATAAATATAACTAAGTTAGTTACTTTTAATATAACTGCCTTTAGCTATGCGTATAATCTTAGATTACTAGGTTAATATTAGTTTCTAGGCTAGCGGAAAGAACTAGGGGTAAGGCAGAGATTTTTAACTAGGGCAATAAGGCATAAGGGATTTATAGATTAGCTATAAGGGTTATAGTCTAGGATAGGCTAGGTAATTAGTCGCATGCGTCCTGCTTCTATCTTATATATATTAATTTATTATTAGTGCGCAGGGCAGGGTAAAGCAATATATACTATTGCTAATCGCGCTAGGCTAGGAAAATAACCCTTATAACTAAGCGATAAAGCATGCACTTAAGGCTAGGTTAGTTAATACTGCAAAAGGCCTTTCTAGGGCTACCCTGCTTTAATAAGACCCTTTTAAAGTATACGCTAGTTATATAGGATTTCTTCTATTACTAGTTAGGTAGCTGCCTTCCTGCTTTAATATAGGCGATATAACTCTGTATTTTATAGACTCCCCTTTTTTAGGAGGGACTAGCTAGCAGTTAGCCGCTTATAGCAAGCCTTTATAGTTTATATATAGCTTCGCGCTAGCATAACGTATAGCTATTATAGCGTTTACTATATAGCGTTAACTAGCTTGCGCTTTTTATCTCTTCTAGGGATAAAGGGTATATAAAGGACTAGGTTTTTAACCTAGTTATATCTATATAGGGGGATTATAGGTACGCAATAGGTAGACCCTTTAGCTTAGCTAGGATAGGATAGGCTTGTATTAGTACGGGCTTATTACTAATAGCCGACCTCGAGAGGTATATAGCTAGCTAGCAGGGAGCTTCTCTCCTTTCCTTTTTCTCTCTTCTCGGTAGTTCTATTTATTACTCCTCTTTAGTTCGACTTAGTATTGTCTTTTTATCGATTCCTTTATATAGAATTATAATTATTATTATTATTATTAGTAAGTTTTTTATTACTATTAGTATAGGCAGGACTACTATAAGCATAGCTAGGGCTAGGGCAGGCATAGCTAGAACTAAGGGGAGTACGACTAGGGGGACTATAGCTTAAGCTATAAAACCTCTAGACTCCCTACTCTAATACTAGTTCTATGCTTCTTATAACTCCTAACTAAGTTAATACTACTATTACTATTAGATTAATCCCTACTCTCCTAGCTTAGGACTCTAGGGCGTATTTACTTTTATTATATTAATAGTTCCTCTTTTAATAATAAATTTAATAGCTGCCTATCCCTTTTTTATAATAGTAAAGTCTATTACTATAAGTAGGGCATTAATATATATTAGTATAATATAAAAGAGGACTCTGCTTAAGTTAGCTCGGGTCCTTAATCTATTATTATATGCTTATATCTCTATATATCTCTTCTTCCTTAAGGGAAAAGGCTAGACTTTATATATATAGTTCCTTAATCCTAATCCTCTTCTTCTGCTTTATTTTCCTAATCTCCTTGCAATCCGCTTCTAATCTCGGGTTAAACTTAATCCGATTTTACTATAAGCACTGCTTAAATATAGCCTTATTGCGTAATTAAATGCTTTATCTATATATACCTATCCTTAGTTATTTCCTTTAGGGGCAGGAATATATTAAAATGCATAGACGATTTATATAATTTATATTATATATAGTTATATTTATATACTAGCAGTCCTTTTTTTAATCCTTTTAAAATAAAAAGAAAATAAGTATAGTATAGAGGCAATATCTATCCGATTTTAGGTTAGTATTAAAACAAAGTATTCTAAAAATTATAAAAAATAAAAATAAAAATTAAAAAATAATTAAGAAGGTTTTCCTAGAAAAAGAAATAAATCCCTCTAAGTATCTTAATTATTATCCTAAACGTTCTAGGTATAAGTTAAAGTCTTTAAGAGATTAAAACTGCGAACTCTAGGAGTCTATTCCTTCCTAAGGATCTTATTTTTATTTAAGGTCGATTTAATTCCTAAATATTCTAAGTATAAGTTAAGGTCCTTAAAAGATTAAAACCGCGAACTTTAAGAGTCTATTCCTTCCTAAGGATCTTATTATTATTTAAGGTTAATTTAGTCTTCTAAGCAGCTATTATACTATCTAGTACTATAAGAGATTAAAACCGCGAACTCTAGGAGTCTATTTCTTCCTAGGGTAAAAGTCGTTTCCTAGCTTAGGTCTAGGCATTTATTTCCTAGCTAATCTATATTTTATTAGATATAGGACTTATATTAATAGCTAATAGTAATACTAATTCGTATAAGTAGGGTATTAATATATATTAGTATAATATAAGAGAGGACTCTGCTTAAGTTAGCTCGAGTCCTTAATCTATTACTATATGCTTATATCTCTATATATCTTTTCTTCCTTAAGGGAAGAGGCTAGACTTTATATATATAGTTCCCTAATCCTAATCCTCTTCTTCTGCTTTATTTTCCTAATCTCCTTATAATCTGCTTTTAATCTTAGGTTAAACTCGATCTACTTATACTACGAGTACTGCCTAAATATAGCCTTATTACGTAATTAAATACTTCGTTTATATGTATTTATCCCTAGTTATTTTCTTTAAGGGCAGGAACGCGTTAAGACGCATAGATAATTTATATTATATATAGTTATATTTATATAATTACTTATTACTATTAGCCTTTCGTTTTCTTATAAGCTTTTTACTCCTAACTTACTATTTAGTATTTTTATTATAAAGTTATATAATAATAATAAATAGCTAAATAAGTACTTGCTTTTAGTTAATTTTTGCTCCTACTATATAACCCCTAGGCGTATTTACTAGTTTAATCCTTGTAAACCTAGCCTTTTTTAATAAGCCTATTAATATATGCCTTATAGGGCATTACTTATAGTCTATTAGGCTTAACTACTACTAGTATTAGTTATATAGGGATTATAGTAAAAAGTAGGGCTATTATTTTTACTAAGTTAAAAGTTATTATTATTATTATACTATTATTACTAAGTTACTTATAAGGTTATATACTAGCACGCTGCTTTATATAATTATATTAATAGACTTAATAGTAGGCTAACCTTTTAAATTAAAAGGCCTTTACTTTATAAAATAATAAAAAAGGAAAAAGAAAAAAGAGAAGGAAAAAGAGGAAAAAGAGGTTTATATACCCCCCCTAGAGCGGATTTACTATTATTCTAATTCTACCGCCCTTTTGCTCTTACTGCCCTCCTTTTCCCCTTTCTTACCTTCTGCGCTAAGTTATCCCTACCCTTTCCTTATCTCCTTTTATCTCCTTTATTCCTAAGATTATTCTAGCAGGTAGCTGCCCTATACCCTACTATACTACTATATTCCCTGCCTTATAACCTACTAGAGCGCAAGGCCTTTTTTTGCTCTATTTGCTAAAGGGTTTTCCCCTTTTAAGGGGTTTTTCCTACTCGAGCTATATAAAGGTTCTAGATGCCTATTATAGCCCCTAGCGTATAATTAATAATAATAAGCTAGAAAGCCTGCTACTTATATACTTATAATCCCTTTATAAAAATATAACTAAGTTAAAAACCTAGTTTTTTATATACCTTTTATCCCTAGAAGAAATAAAAAGCATAAGCTAGTTAATACTATATAGTTAACGCTATAATAGCTATACGTTATACTAGCGCAAAGCTATATATAAACTATAATAGCCTGCTATAAATGGCTAAATACTAGCTAGTCCTTTTTAAAAAGAGAGAGTCTATAATATAAAGTTATATTGCTTATATTAAAGCAGGAAAGTAGTTACTTAAGCAATAAATAAAAGGAATTCTATATAACTAGTATATACCTTAAAAGGGTCCTATTAGAGTAGGGTAGTCTTAAAAAGGCCCCCTACTATAAACAACTAACCTAGCCTCAAGTATATACTATATTGCCTAGTTATAGTAGTTATTTTCCTAGCCTAGTATAAGTAGTATTAGTATATATAGCCCTGCTTTATATTACGCACTAATAATAAATTAACGTATATAAAATAAAGGCAGAGCGTATATATACTAATTGCTTAGCCTATCCTAGACTATAACCTTTATAGCTATTTTATAAATCCCTTACGCCTTATTGCCCTAGTTAAAAATCTCTGCTTTACTCCTAGTTCTTTCCGCTAGCCTAGTATTTAATATTAACCTAGTAATCTAAGAATTTGCGTATAGCTAAGGGCAGTTATACTAAAAGTAACTAACTTAGTTATATTTATAGTAATACTTATACTAGGGTATACTAAAAGTACTAGATTTAATAGAACTAATATTTATTAAGTTAGCCTTAGTATAAAGTAGAAAATTAAATATTACTTAATAGATATCCCTAGAGTTAAATATATTATAAAAGCTCTTTAAAAGTAATATAAAAGCTTAGTACGTTATAAGCTATATTATTTCCTAATCTAGTTGCTTTTTAGGTTTAGTATAAAGACTAGAAGCTAATAGGACAATTTTAGTATAGTTAGACTAGTAATACTATTTAGCCTTATAAAGAATATATTCCTATTATATAATATATATATTAAAAGACTTTAATATTTCTTATAGTAATATAATTAAAAAAAGACCTATATATTACTCTTTATATAATTTGCTAGGAGTTTTATTTATATATACTAGGAAGGAATTAAGCTAATTAGCAAAATAATTAATATATAATATATATAAAAGGAAACTTTACTAAAAGGTACTAAGTTATAAATAAACGTAAAAGAACTAGGAGCAATTATCCTTAATTATAACTCTATTAATAGTAAACTTTGCTTAAAAAAGGCTAGCTATATTAAAAGTCTAGGATAAAACTCTAATATATTAAGGGTAGGACATATTTAATAGTATTCTTAAGTTATACTTTCTGCGTTATAGTTATTAATAAAAAGGAGTTTTATTTAATATAAAGAAATTAATAAAGAGATAATACTAAATTAAACTAAAAAGGAGTAATAAATAGAACTATAAGGGTCTAGCCTAGTACTGCTGCAAAATAGCGACCTAAATAATAATAATAAAGATAAAGAAAAAGAAAAGAAAGATATAATATATAGTAGGGAGGTAGGGCTATATGCGCGCGGCTCGTACGCATAGATAAGTTATCCTCGCGTAGTATAACAAGATCCAGGCAAAGCCTAGATTCTTTATATACCCCCCTAGCTATAGTTACCCTACTTAATATAAGAGGGCGGAAAAAATAAAAATCTATATATTGCCCTAGCCTACTACTACCTAGGGATTAAAATAAACTAATACAAATGCGTATCCCCTATAATACTTATAATATCTATATACTATAATATATATAGTATATTGCCTAATTTATATAAATCTAAAAAAACTTACTTATAATAAACTACTCCTAGTATAAAGGAAAAAACAATAGTAATAACTCTTAGCGTAATGCCTATAAAAGCAATAGGGACTTTTATTATTAAAGGAGATTTAGATAATAAGAATAATACTAGTCCTAAGGAGGTTGCTTGCCTTTATACTTTATATATAGGAGACTTATATAATAATAGCAAAGCAGAGTATATATATAGCTAGAGAGCCGCTTATATAACGTGCTATTAGTAGCAGAGATAGTGCCTATAGGAAAAGCACTTCTTTACTGCTAATATACATTTATAGCAGCTAGTTTATAACCTATAAAAGATATTATAAGCAGGCCGAGCTATTTTAGTCCTAGTATAGGCTTATAGTAGCAATACTCCTAGTTAATATATAGTTTTAATACTAGTATTTTAGGCTTATATAGAAAGGTATAAAGGAATCGATAAAGAGATAATACTAAGTCGAACTAAAAAGAAGTAATAAATAGAACTACTAAGAAGAGAGAGAGAGGAAGGGAGAAAAGCTCCCTGCTAGCTAGCTATATACCTTATAAGGTCGGCTATTAGTAATAAGCCTGTATTAATACAAGCCTATTATATTCTAGTCGAGCTAAAGAGCCTGCTAGTTATATACCTATAATCCCCCTATATAGATATAACTAGGTTAAAGACCTAGTCCTTTATATACCCTTTATCCCTAGAAGAGATAAAAAGCATAAGCTAGTCGATATTATATAGTTAATACTATAATAGCTATGCATTATGCTAGTATAAAGCTATATATAAACCGTAAAGGCCTATTATAAGCAGCTAACTGCTAGCTAGTCCTTTCTAGAGAAAAGGAGTCCGTAAAACGCAGAGTTATATTGCCTATATTAAGGCAGGAAAGCAGCTACCTAAGCAGTAAATAAAAAGAATCCTATATAACTAGCGTATACCTCGAAAAAGTCCTATTAGAGCAGGGCAGGCTTAAAGGCCCTTTTTGCTATAAACGACTAACCTAGCCCTAAGTATATACTATATTACCTAGTAGTAAGGGTTATTTTCTTAGCATAGCGCGATTAGTATTAGTATATACTACCCTGCTTTATATTACGCGCTAATAATAAATTAACGTATATAAAATAGAGGCAGAGCGTATATAACTAATCGCTTAGCCTATTCTAGACTATAACCTTTATAGCTAATCTATAAATCCCTTATACCCTATTGCTTTAGTTAAAAATCTCTGCCTTGCCCCTAGTCCTTTCTGCTAGCCTAGGATCTAATACTAACCTAGCAATCTAAAATTTCGCGCATAGCTAAAGGCAGTTAAGTTAGAAGTAACTAACTTAGTTATATTTATAGTAATACTTATACTAGGGTATACTAAAAGCGCTAGATTTAATAGAACTAATATCTATTAGGTTAGCCTTAGTATAAGGCGGAAAATTAAATATTACCTAAAATATATCCTTAGAGTTAAATATACTATTAAAGCTCCTTAAGAGTAATATTATATAAATACAACTATGCATAATATAAATTATCTACGCGTCTTAACGCGTATCTGCCCCTAAAGGAAATAACTAGGGATAGGTACGCATAGATAAAGCATTTAAGTATATAATAGGGATATATTTAGGCAGTGCTCGTAGCATAATTAGATCGAGTTCGACCCGAGATTAGAAGCAGATTGCAAGGAGATTAGGAAGATAAAGCAAAAGAAGAGGATTAGGATTAAGAAATAGTATATATAAAGTCTAACCTTTTCCTTTAAGAAAGAGGAGAGAGATAAATATAAGCAGATATTAATAAATTAAGGACCTAAGCTAACTTAAGCAGAGTCCTCTTTTATATTATACTAATATATATTAATGCTATATTTATACTAATTAGTATTACTATTAGCTATTAATATAAGTCTTATATCTAATAAAATATAGATTAGTTAGGAAATAAATACCTAGACTTAAGCTAGGAAACGACTTTTACCCTAGAAAGGAACGGACTCCTAGAGTTTACGGTTTTAATCTCTTATAGTACTAAATAGTATAATAGCTGCTTAAAAGACTAAATCGACCTTAAATAATAATAAGATCCTTAGGAAGGAATAGACTCTTATAGCCTATAGTTTTAATCTCTTAAGGACTTTAAATTATACCTAGAATATTTAGGATAATAATCGAGATACCTAGAGGGATTTATTTCTTTTTCTAGGGAAACCTTTTTAATTATTTTTTACTTTTGTTTTTTACTCTTTACGACTTTTAGAATACTTTATTTTAATACTAACCCGAAATCGGATAGATATTGCCTCTATACTATACTTATTTTTTTTTATTTTAAAAGGATTATATCTTTATATCCTAAATATTTTTATACGGATATATAATTATTTTATAAATAAACTATACTCTTTATATTAGGAAAGCAAGAATCTTTTTTATTAATTCTTTTTAGCCTAGATAAACTAGCAAATAAAAATTATCTGCCTAGCCTAATATCTGAATTTTTTTTTTGCGCCTAGCTATACTTAAAATTTTTTTTGCCTAGCTATGCTTATTTAATTTTTTTTGCCCTAGCTACCTGCTAATTCCTGCCCTAGCTGCTAAGCTACTTATCGGGATTATTTTTTTATTCTAAACTCCTAATAGGCTTATATCGCGGCCCGAGCTAAATTAGTATACTCCTTTTTCTAGAACCTATTAAAAGGGTAGTTTATCTAGATAAACGCTGCTAGAGCCTATACAGCGCGTTTAGCTTCTAGTGCTAGCTTTATATCTAATATTAGCTAAGAATTATCTTAATATTAGAAAGAGATACTTATAATCTTGCACTTTAATCCCTATAATAAGCAGTAGTGTAAGAGTATATATAA
>LKCN02000011.1:898976-982221 GCA_001633055.2 Ophiocordyceps polyrhachis-furcata BCC 54312
TGCTTGTATAACCTTTTGAAGTAGAAATAGCTCTTTACTATTGCTAAATCCTATTCCTAATAGGCGTTAGTTATAAGCGGCTACTAAGCTAGCTAGGAGATATACTAGTAATAAGGGACTATCCTTATTACCTCGCTGCGTAGATAACTATAACTTAGGGTTTATAGGTTTTAATAAAACCCCCCTAGCGTTTTTAGCATTCTTATTATTATTATTAGCGTTTTTAGCATAGTTATAGCTAGGAAAAGGCAATAACTTAGTATTGCAAGCAGTAGCATATATCTTAAGGCCCGAGGTATTAATAGCAAGCTGCTTAATAATAAAGCTAGGATACTTATATAAAATTAGTCTAATGCTTTTTAATAAATATTGCGAAATTATTTTAAAATTACGATTAAATTAGCTAAAATTCTGCTTATTTTAACGCATATACAGAGGAGGAACTAGAGCGATATTATTATTGTTATTATTATTACTACTAATAACTATTATCTCTCTTATTAGGGTATCCTTGCCTAAAGGCCTACTTTCTCTACTGCCCTGCTTGCCTTTATATCCCCTCCCCTTGCCCCTACCCCTGTATTTCTTTGCTTGCTTTAGTAGTATTTCTAGAATATTTTATTAGCCTTATATAACGATTTTAGGAAAATACTATTATTATTTCTATTTAAGTTATTTATATTTACTTTTAATAGTAATAATAATGCTTTGCTACTTTATTAAAAGCATAGAAAAAAGAAAAAAAGAAGAAATATAAAAGGAAAAGAGGGAATAAATTTATTTTATAAGGTAAGTTATATATATATATATAAAAAACGCAAAATATAGTAAGTATGCACTATAACCCTACTACCCTATAAAAGACTAATTCCTTTACCCTTTTTTTTCTTCTTTTTTATATACTTATTTATTTCCTATATAATTTCTTCCTTTTTATCTTTCCTATATACTAATTTTATTACCTTTTTTCTTCTTATTTATTTCTTTCCCCTATAATAATTTAATAATAAAAAGAGGACTGCTAGTATATAAATATAACTATATATAATACGAATTATCTATACGTTTTAATACGTATCTGCCCCTAAAGGAAATAACTAGGGATAAGTACGTATAGATAAAGCATTTAATTATATAATAGGAATATATTTAAGCAGTGCTTATAGTATAATTAGATCGAGTTCAACCTAAGATTAGAAGCAGATTGCAAGGAGATTAGGAAGATAAAGCAGAAGAAGAGGATTAAGATTAAAGAATAGTATATATAAAGTCTAACCTCTTCCCTTAAGGAAGAGGAGAGAGATAGATATAAGCAGATATTAATAGATTAAGGACCCGAGCTAACTTAAGTAGAGTCCTCTCTTGTATTATACTAATATATATTAATGCCTTACCTATAAATATAAAAGCTAGATATATTATAGGCTATATTATCTCCTAATCTAGTCGCTTCTTAGGCTTAGTATAAAAACTAAAAGCTAAGAGGATAATCTTAATATAGTTAGACTAGTATTACTATTTAGCCTTAAAAAAATATATTCCTATTATATAATATACGCGCTAAGGGACTCTAATATCTCCTATAATAATATAACTAAAGAAAGACCTATATATTACTCTTTATATAATTTGCTAAGAGTCTTATTAATATATACTAGGAAGAATTTAGGCTAGTTAGTAAAATTATTAATATATAATATATATAGAAAGAAACTTTACTAGAAAGTGCTAAGTCGCGAATAAATATAAAAAAACTAGGAGCAACTATCTTTAATTATAACTTTATTAATAGTAAACTTCGCTTAAAGAGAGGCTAGCTATATTAAAAGTCTAAAGCAAGATTCTAACGCGTTAAAGATAGGCAAAATTTAATAGCGTTTTAAAGTTATACTTTCCGTATTATAGTTATAAATAGAAAGGAGTTCTATTTAATATAAAAGAATCGATAAAGAGATAATACTAAGTTAAACTAAAAAGGAGTAATAAATAGAACTACTAAGAAGAAAGAGAGAGGAAGGGAGAGAAGCTCTCTGTTAGCTAGCTATATACCTTACGAGGTCGGCTATTAGTAATAAGCCCGTATTAATACAAGCCTATTATATCCTAGTCGAGCTAGAGAGCCTGCTAGTCACGTACTTATAATCCCCTTATATAGATATAACTGGGTTAAATACCTAGTCCTTTATAAAAGGCTATAAAATACACTTGCTATAGCTTGCCTTGTACCCTAGCCTACTTAAAACGCATTTGCCCCCCTAGCCTTGCCTAGTAATAATAATAATAATAATAGCAATATACTAGTCCTAGCCTTTATTACTATTATAATACCCGCCTACCCGACTACCCTCTAGCGTAAAATAAACTTAGCTATAGTAGTAATATATTAATAGTAGTAGTAATAATAGGGTTTAATTGCCTATAGAATAAGTAGCTTTGCTACTTATTAGGAAAAGGCTTTCCGCTACTAGGCGGATATTTAATAGGCAATCCTAGATAACTAGGAGTAGTAGTAGGCTAATATACGCTAGGCTAATACTATAATACTCGCTACTTTATAAAAGCTTATAGCTATTGCATTTCTACTAGTATTAGCTAGATCTAGGTTTATACCCTTTTTATTAGCTAATTGTTTAACGCAGCTATCCCCTGCCCCCTAATATACTACTACTACTACTACTACTAGTATTACGCGCAGTTATATCCGCTATAGCTTGCTTAATACGCTTACTTATACCTGCTAGATAAGCAACTTAAACCTATAGGACTAATAAGCATAGCTAGAGGAGGATAAGGCAAAAGAGGCGTAAAAAAAGGGAAAAGGGGGAAAAAGGATAAGGGGTAAGCAGTAAATAGTATAAAGAGGAGGAATAATAGTATAGGAGTATATAGCTAAATATACTAGGGTCTATTATATATACGCGTATTGCTAAACTAAGCTTTAAACTATAATAATGCCTTATAGTCCTATAAACTTTCTAAAGGCTTTTAGGTTAGCGTTATATAGCTATACTACTTAATAAGGATAGAGTAGTATAGGAATAAATTTGCTAAGTATTGCTCCTAAGTATTCTTAGTAGCAAGTACTTTTTTAACCTTTTATTTATTAAGGGATAGGTTATTATTAAATAAATAGAGAAAAGGGTCTAGCTAGGAGTCTATATATAACTATAAAAGCAATAAGTCTTGTTACAGCTAGCAAAGAAGCAAACGTATATTAGGCACTATAAACGAATATTCTAAGATAAAAAGGAAAGAAAGAAAGAACAAGGAAAGGGTAGTCGGGCTATAGGCCCTTTTATATGCGTTATAGAGGGCTTATTACCTAATATAATAGGTCTACTATAGGCCTATAGGGGTCAGGGGTCCTGTATCCTTCCTCGTACTAAGTGTTGCAGTATGCTAGAGCGCAGCGCATAACACTACTCCCTGCTTATAGCCTTAATACGCCTATTAAGGTAGGTATAGGGTAGGTCGGCAAATACGGCCGAAAAGCACTAAGTTAATTAGGGGGGGTATTATCTAGCGCAGCATAGGCGCTATAAGTCGATTTAAAGAAAACGCTATATAAAAAGTGTAAATTCCTAATAAAAAGTAGCCCTTAAGGCTAGCCCTATATACGCGCCCCTAAGATATAGCTATAAGGACTATAAGGAGGGGTAGTAGTAGGAAAAGGACTAAGTCGGGCATAAGTAGGTATAGGCGGCAGTACAAGGGGTGTTAGCAGTCGGTACGGGTAGCTTAGGGGGGTAATAGCAGTTAGTACGAGTAGCTTAGGGGGGTAATAGCAGCAGTATAAGCGGCTTAGAGGGATAACAGCGGCTGGTATAGGGGGCTTAGAGAGGTAATAGCAGCGGTATAAGCGGCTTAGAAGGATAATAGCGGCTGGCATAAGGGGCTTAGAGAGGTAATAGCAGTAGTATAAGCGGCTTAGAGGGATAATAGCAGCTAGCACAAGCGGCTTAGAGAGGTAATAGCAGCCGTATAAGCGGCTTAAAGGGATAATAGCGGCCAGCATAAAGGGCTCGGAGGGGTAATAGCAGTAGTATAAGCAGCTTAGAGGGATAATAGCGGCTAGCACAAGGGGCTTAGAGAGGACAAGAGCTCTAAAACAAGTCGAAAGCAGGGGCCGGGTTATTATAGGCATTATAAGTTAATTTAAGGAAAATGCTATATAAAAAGTGCAAATTCTTAATAAAAAGTAGCCTTTAAGGCTATCCCTATATATATATCCCTAGAAAGTGCCTAGAAGGATTATAAAAAGGGGTAAGTAGCAGTAGAGGATCTAGTTAGATAGCAGTAATAATAAAAAGACTAGTCGGCAGCTAAGCATAATACTAGGCCGTATTCTAAGTTATAACTAGTAGTCGAGGGTGCTATAAGCTATATAACTAGCGTATTCTATCTAGGGCAATAATAATAAAAGCGGTTAGCAGTTAAGTATAGCACTAGCCTATTCCGAGTTATAGCTAGCAGTTAAACTCGTTCTAGCGGTTAAACTCGCTATAGCAGTAACTTATTATAAGCTGGAAAGCTAGTGCGTAAAGTCGCTAGTAGAGGTGCTATAAGGGAGTAAGGCTCTGCAGTATCCTTTATAACGAGTTATAAGAGGATAGTAGAGCATAATAGCATCCTAACCTATAAAGGACAAGGGGTCTAGCCCTTTTTAAACCTTATAAGTTAGGTATTAAAGCAGTCTATAGGCTAAATATAGGCTTATATAATATCCTAAAATAGATAACTGCCTATAGCTAGTTCCGATTAGACCTTATAGACTATATAGCTCTTAGTATATATAGCTAGATAATAGTAGTTAATTAAGCCTAACTTATTAGCGCTCTTAGAAGTAAGCTGCGTTTAAAGCTTATACTAATAGCGGATCGGCCCTACCCTAACTATAACTGCGATTAGCGTGCTATAAGAGTAGGCTGCCCTACCCTATAGCACGTAAGATCGATAGGGATAGGTCCTAGCAGGCGCTATATTAGTATCCTGCTAGGGTAGCCTGACCCTAAGGTTATTGCCTCTAGGCAGCTAGCTGCTAAAAAAAAGGGGGTAAGGAGAGGTATCTTATAGCTTTAGAATCGCAGAGCTTAAAACTAAATAGGTGGCTAAGGAGGTATAGTTCTTATAGCTAGGAACTAGAAGCTAAGACTTGCAAGAATAACGTCTCTTCTTACTATCTAAGTAGCAATATAAAAGGGGATAATATTTAAGAGTTAGGGTTAGTTATAGAGAGAGAGAGAGAGAGTATATATATATATAGGCGTAAAAATATCTTCTAGAAGGTCTGCCCTAGCCTATATATAACTTATAGGCGTTACTAGTAGCGCTATATATGCCTGCGCTAGTAGGTAGGGGCTCTTATTAAAAGGGCCGAGTTATTATTATTATTATTATTATTATAGGGCTTATTAGCTATAGTAGCGTTAATCTATTATTAGAGGTTAAGAAAAAGTCCTAGGGCATTAGGGTATTAGTTATAGTATTTATGCAAGGCTATTAGTATATTATAGGAGTTCCTAGCTAAGTACTAGGTCTTATTAGGGTTATAGCCTTGCTAAGCAACCTAGTACTTAAAGCGCTAGGCTTATCCTAATAGCCTGCTATAAAGCACTTTATCGACTTTCTATTTAAGGGTACTATTAATATTATTAGGTTCGGGTAGCGGCTAGGACTAGTTAGGTAGCGGGTTATTAGCGGCTTTTTAAAGCTAGTTAGCATAGAAGAGGTTAGTTATTTTATAGCTCTCTAGCAAGTCTAGTATATAGCTATAGCCCTATTCTACAATAATCTTAAAAAGGCCGGACTACTAGGAGTCGAGGCGGATAGTAGGTACTATAGTGCTAAATCCCTTCCTGCTAAGAAAAACATAGTCCCTAACTTAAAAGTTAGCAGGTTAGCGCTTTTTATTACTCTAAAGCTTCTATTGCTGCTATATAGTAGTAGACTTCTCTTAGGCCTATTATTATACTATTCGTGCTTTAGCTATAAGGTCTTAGGCAGTAATAGCAGGCGCTAAGTTAGATGCTAGTTAGTTAGTAAAAGTAGTACTAAGCAAAAAGGGGTTCTATACTAGCTTCCTAAAAGTAATAAAAAGGGGGGCTATATTAAGCAAGGCATGCTATAAAGAGTTATAAGCAAAGTCGAGTACTAGTAAGAAATCGCTCTAGTTATCCTAATACTTATTAATATAGAAACGCAATTACTAATTAAAATACTAGTTAGTTACCTTTATACTGCCCTATAACTAAGGGTAAAGGGCGCTACTATACTTATGCTTAGTGCTAGTAAGGCAGTTAATCTTAGCAAGAAACTTTAAGATAAAAAGGCCTGCGTTATTAGTAATCTAAACTAAAGGCATGCTAAAGAAATAGTAGAAGGAGCAGAAATAGCGGCTAGTAAGGACCTTAGCTATATTATTCTTCCTAGCAGGCAGTATAGCAATAATCCTGCTAAGCTTATAAATAAAGGTATAGATATAGTTATACCTATAGTAGTTAGTTAGCATTATCTTTCTATCGCAAGCTACGTGCTCCTAGATAGCTATAGGAATTAGGAAAGGGTAGAAAAGTCTAGGGGTTTTATCCTAGGGGACCTTATTTCTCTAGTAATCGTAATAGTTGCGAATATAATATCTAATATCTCTCTTTATACTAGGCTAGTAGTAATCCTGCTAAAGGAGCTTAAGGGTCTTATTCTAACTATTATAGGCAAAGATTAAGGGTTTATAAGTAGCGCGGATTAGGGCTATACGCAGGAAAATCCTATTATTTATTTTCTCTAGTATAATTAGCAGGGTATCCTAGCAGCTAAAGCCCTAAACAGAGTTTTCCTTTTAAATAAAGTTAGCTAGGTTAGCACTTATTAAAGCAGTTATTACCCCTATTATTATAGAGGTTCTAGTTAATAGGGTCGAGTTAAGGGTAGTTAAGGGCAGGCTAAAACTAAATTAGCTAGGTAGGATTATACTAAAAGTACGCTCTTCTCTTTCCCTAGCTTTAACTATTAGCAGCTTAGTAGTCTTTTAAGATATAGCATTAGTAACTATATTTAAGCAGCTAGGGCAGTAAAGAAAGCGTATATTAAATTAAGCTAGAAAGTCAGACTAGCGGACCTATTTAATAAAAAGGAGTCTTTTTATAGCAAAATATACTAAGGCCTTATAATTTATAATTACGTTAAACTTCTAGCCTAGCAACTCTAGGTAGAAGTATTTAAGACTCTATATAATAGCAAGGAACTCGTAGTTTGAAATTAAGTAGGCTTATTTAGCAGGGGTTATTATCTTAGAGAAGAATCTAGTAGGCTTCTAAGTTAAGCTATTAGGCTATTACTGCTATAAGACTCTAGTAGTAGTATTATAAAAGGCATTAGTCTTAAAGCAGGTTAGTAGTTTAGGCTAGAAAAAAGCAAGAATAAGTGCTTTAGTAGCGAGCTATTTTATTTTAGCAAAAGCATTATATTATTTAGGTCTAAGAGAAAAGTTACTATCCTTTTTAAGCAAATAGTTAAAGGGTTTAGCAGCCTTGCTAGTATAATAGTAAAAGATTTAAATAAAATTATATAAGCTAAGGGAAAAATATATAGCCTTTCTATTATAAAAGTTTTTAAACTTCTAGTTAGTAATTGCCTAAGTCTTATAGGGATTAATACTAATTCCTATACTAGCCTAAAGCATAACTCCTAAGTAGTTAACTTTTATAATATTAAAACGCAATTTCTTAATATCTCCTTATAAGTTTGCCTAGTAAAAGCGCTAAATAATTTTGCAGTATTCCTCCTAATAAGTCTCCTTACTATTATTATCTAAGTAAATTAAGATATTATTAGTATATACGCTAGTATATTAGTCTAAAAGGTTATAGAGCTAGGCGTTAATAAAGTTCTAGAACTAGGCAGGCCTAACTTTTAGACTAAAAGGGAGGACTTTCTAGCAGAATATACTAAACCTTATATAGAAGGCTATTAAGTACTTAGAGTTAGGGTTAAGATAGAGATAGTAGAAAGCCTATATAATATTAATTTTAGAAAAGCGCTAAGCTATTTAGCAGTTAAATATAGTACTATTAAGAGAAAAGGCTAGTAAGATCTAGCTTTTTAAGTAGTTATTTATTTAGTAGTAGTTAATATAAAACCTATACGCTATTAAGTATAGCTTTAAGGCAAATAGTATAAGTATAGCGTATAGGCTAGTATTTAGTTTAATAAACCTAATAAAGAGGAGGTAGTTAACTATTTCCTTCTCTAGTAGTAAATACTTTACTAGTATCTAGTATACTAGTAAGCTAGTAAGGGTTAGAGGTTTCTTAAGCTTAAGCGTAATATTATAACTTAAGCAAGGGCTAGCAAGCATATAGGCCTCTTTTTTACTAAAGAAACCTTCTAAATGCATAAAGGCTAGGGGAATTAGACTGCGTACTAGGGTAATATAGTCTAGGTCTTCTCTAGTAGGGAAGGGAATCTTTTATCCTGCGTATATAATACTAGCAAGGGCGAGTTAGGCGATTTCTCTTTTAGCAGGCATAGTGTCTAGCTTAAGAAGGATAGGAATTATTAGTATTAGAGGAGCAAGGTCCTTTTAGCAAGCTTATTATAGGTTAGCTTAAAAGTATCTAATTAATTATACCTAGAGGAGTTTATTATTTAAAGCAGTATTAGTATTATTAGTTAAGGTTAGGTTAGGGTTATTAGCTAGGCACTTTATTTTTAGGCTAGTAGGGAATATAAGGTTATTATTCTACTGCTATCTCTATAGGATCTAGTAGTAGTAATTATCCTTTTTTATTAACTTATCCTATTATTTAATATCTATTTATATAGCTAGGTTAGTCTTTGCACTGCTTAAGGTTAGATTTTATAGAATTATTATAAGGGAATACTTTATAAAAGCAGGCAGATCGTTAGGCTATATAAAATAATAGGAGGAATAGTTAAAAAGGAGATGCTTTTTAGCTATTTATTAGAGTCTAATAAGAATATCCTAGTTATAGTTAGTAACTTAAAAAGTTTCTTATAGGAATATATAACTATTAATTATAAAAATAGCAGTTAGGTACTAGTCTATAATACCTATATTATAGCCCTAGAAATTAATAAGAGGGAATAGGCGGATAAAAGAGAGTTTAGCTCCTAGGCTTTTTATAGCCTTTTTAGCGAATCCTTAGGATACTATAAGACGAGTTTCTGCTCTAGTATTATAGAGAGAGGAAGTATTTAGACTAATATTATTAGATTAAATTATACTATAAATAGTAAAGGACTTTCCTAAGCTTTTCTCTATTAATACCTTTAGGACTATTAAGGAGCCTTATAATAGTCCTACTCTTTTTCTAATTCTAACTCGTTAGAATCTATATTAGCTATATTCTATAAGGGATCTATACTTTCTCTAACTAAGGCGACTTTCTAATAGTCTAGGCACTCTTTAGCTTAGTAACCTTTCTTGCTATTATGCACCACGCCCTAGCACACTGCAGCACCTAGTACAAGGAAGGATATAAGACCCCTAACCCCTATAGGCCTATAGTAAACCTATTATATTAGGTAATAAGCCCTTTATAACGCATATAAAAGGGCCTATAGCCCGACTACCTTTTCCTAGTTCTTTCTTTCTTTCCTCTTTATCTTAGAATATTTATTTATAGTGCCTAATATACGTTTATTTGTTTGCTAGCTATAATACTATTCTAAGATCTCTTCTCCGCTAATAAGCGTTTAAGAAATATATAACTACTTCTTACGTCTTACAAAGACGCTAAATACTATAGAAGAGTATAACCCTAATTAAGCAGTTAGCATAACCCGAGTTTATTTATATCTAGCTAAGATAAGCAACCCTATCGATTTACTAGGCTTATATTAAAGACTCCTTTACCTGCTCGAATAAGATTAGAGCAATAAAATATAATAAAGCCTCCTTAGCCCTAGACTCCCCTAGTAATAGCTTTACCTACCTTTATGCCCGACTTATTAGAGGTAATCTAAAGCATGCTAGCAGATATAGCCTAGCTTAGGGCAGAAATCGACTAATTAAACTAACGATTGCTATCCTAAGACTAGGATTGCATAAGATATATAGGGTCTATAGCTTTTAGCAGCCTAGATATATTCCTAGCGTTTAGGAAAGCAGCCTAGTCTAAATTTAGGATAGTAGCTACTCTAAACCTAGACTATTTAGAGAAAGCAAAATCCTAGTATAAGGATATTAGGAGTTTCTCTAGGAAAAAAAGCGAGTTCGATAGTTTTCTTATATAGTTAAGAGATAAAATATAAATTAATACTATAATTTCCTATAATAAGATAGAGCGGATATCTTTCCTCTATTATATGCTTAAAGGCAGAGCCTAGAAAGCCCTTAAGATAAGGTATACTTTAGATAGCTGCCTTTTTTCTTGCCTAGCCGAGATAATTTAATGCCTTGAATTAGTATTTAGTAACCTAAATAAATACGCAGAAGTAATTAAAAAACTATAAAGACTCTATTTCTTGCCTATAGGCAAATAGGAGATTTAGGAATTTCTAGTAGAGTTTAATAACCTAGTAGTAAAAACCTAGGTTCTTACTAACTAGCTTAAGTATACGCTCTAGGACTATCTGCTAGCTAACCTCGACCTAAGCTTTTTAATAAAAGCTAAAGATACCCTGCTTTCCTATAAGGAGTACTATAAGGCAGTTAAAAACGCAGTCTTCTACTAGAAGAAGGATACTACTTAGCGCGAATCTCGCTAACCTTTATAACCCTTTTAAGGAAATAAGTCGCCTGCTATAAACCTAAAAAAACTACTAAGCGCTAAGTTAAAAGGCTAAGCTCTAACTAAGAGGGAAAAAAAGGTTTATTAGGATAATAGTACTTATTTTACTTATAGTAGGAAAGGTTACTAAGCTAAAAAATGCCTAGACTATTAAAAAGTCGCCTTAGTTAGAGAAAGTATAGATCCCCTATAGAATATAGCTAATATAGATTCTAATAAGTTAAAATCGGGAAAAGAGTAGGACTATTATAAGGCTCCTTAATAGTCCTAAAGGTATTAATAAAAAGAAGCTTAGGAAAGTCTTTTACTATTTATAGTATAATTTAATCTAATAATATTAGTCTAAATACTTCCTCTCTCTATAATACTAGAGCAGAAACTCGTTTTATAGTATTCTAAGGATTTACTAAAAAAGCTATAAAAAGCCTAGGAGCTAAACTCTCCTCTATTCGCCCGTTTCCTTTTATCGATTTCTAGGGCTATAATATAAGTATTATAGACTAGTACTTAACTGCTACTTTTATAATTAATAGTTATATATTCTTGCAAGAAACTTTCTAAGTTACTAATTATAACTAGGATATTCTTATTAGACTCTAATAGATAGCTAAAAAGCATCTCTTTCTTAACTATTCCTCCTATTATTTTATATAGCCTAATAATCTGCCCGCTCTTGCGAAGTATTCCTTTGCGATAATTCTATAGAATCCGACCCTAAGCAGTATAAAGACCGACCTAGTTATATAGATAGATATTAAATAAGAGGATAAGTTAATAAAGAAAGATAATTACTGCTACTAGATCCTACGGAAATAGCAGTAAAATAATAACTTTATATTCCTTGCTAGCCTAAAGATAAAGTGCCTAGCTAATAACCCTAACCTAACCTTAACTAATAATGCTAATACTGCCTTAGATAATAAACTCCTCTAGGTATAATTAATTAAATCCCTCTAAGCTAACCTATAATAAGCTTAATAAAAGGACCTTGCTTTTCTAATACTAACTATCCCTATCCCTTTTAAGCTAGATACTATGCCTACTAGAAGAGAAATTGCCTAACTCGCCCCTGCTAGTATTATATACGCAGGATAAAAGATTCCTTTCCTTACTAGAGAAGACCTAGACTATATTACCCTAGTATATAGTCTAATTCCCCTAGCCCTTATATATCTAGAAGGTTTCTTTAGCAAGAAAGAGGCTTATATACTTACTAGCCTTTGCCTAGGTTATAATATTATGCTTAAGCTCGAGAAACCTCTAACCCCTGCTAGCCTATTAGTATACTAGATACTAGTAAAATATCTACTACTAAAAAAGGAAATAGTTAACTACCTCTTTTTTATTAGATTTATCGAACTAGACGCTAGCTTATATACTATACTTATGCTATTTGCTATAAAGCTATACTTAATAGCGCATAGGTTCTATATTAACTACTACTAGATAAATAACTACCTAAAGAGCTAGATCTTACTAGCCCCCTCCTTTAATAGTACTATATTTAACTACTAAATAGCTTAGCGCTTCTCTAAGATTAATATTATCTAGGCTTTCTACTATCTCTATTTTAACCCTAACTCTAAGTACTTAATAGCCTTCTATATAAAGTTTAGTATATTCTACTAAAAGGTCCTTCCCTTTAGTCTAAAGGTTAGGCCTGCCTAGTTCTAGAACTTTATTAACGCCTAGCTCTATAACCTTTTAGACTAATATACTAGCGCGTATGCTAATAATATCTTAATCTACTCGGATAATAATAGCAAGGAGATTTACTAAGAGGAATACTGCAAAGTTATCTAGCGCTTTTACTAAGCGAACCTATAGGGAGATATTAAAAAGTCGTATTTTAATATTATAAAAGTCGACTACTTAGGAGTTATACTCTAGGCTAGTATAGGAATTAGTATTAATCCTTATAAGACTTAGGCAATTACTAACTAGAAGTTCGAAGACTTTTATAATAGAAAGGCTATATATTTTTTCCTTAGCCTATATAAGGGTCTTCGACCTTAGTATAGTTCTAGTTATATAACCTAAACTTACCTCCTAACCTTAGGAAAAGCGCCTGTACGGCTATGGACTCCGCCCCCCTGCTTATATAATGCACTTATCTTATAATAGTTCCTTTATCTCGGCTACGCCCCTATTACGCGCAGCATACCCCCTAAAATACGCAGCTATAAATGCATAGCCTGCTCCCTAAGATTAGACCTAGATATATATATATAGCTCTAGGTAGCCTGCTTCCTTTAGAGCAGCATATATAATTAAATATACTTAGTCTAGCCTAAGTATGCTTCCTTATAGCTAGCCCCTTAATATAATTACGCATCTCCTCTCTCTTTTTTTCTTTTCCTTTTTCCTTTTAATAGCCTTTCTTATTTATACTTTCTCCCCTTTTTTTCCTTATTCCCTAGCTATATCTTAATATAACTACTATTTTTACGCCCCTATTATATTAGTACTTATCGAATAATTATATTAAACGCTCCCTATAATAATATCTGCGGAAGACTTATATATAGCTAGTATAAAAGAATAGCTTGCTAGTATCTCTTTAATAAATAATACCCCCCTAGATCTAGACCTTATTCCTTACTTTTAGCAAGAACTTACCTATGCTAGGCAGGCGTTAGCTAATACCTAGGCCTCCTTTTCCTAGGAGCAGGTTACCTATTAATAGGTTCTTAAGCATATATAGGCCTTATATTTAGCCGAGCTCGATTAACTTCGCTGCTCTTAGCTAGGTAATCTAGCCGCCCGCCCTCTTGCTAACTCTCCCTTAGCTCCTGCCTAACTAACGCTAAATGCCTCTTTTATTACTATAGCCCTTATACGCTAGCAGGAGGCCTAGCTAAAATAGGATAGCAAACCTAAGTCCTTCTATTTTTTTATAAGCTAGTTAATCTACTAGTATAATATTAATAAGCCTTAGGGTAAAGCTAGCACTTTAGACTAGTCCTAGCTTTATATTCTTAATTGCTTCCCTAAAGATAAAATAAGGCGTATTACTGCTTTCTAGCAAGCAGGGGGTTTTAATAGATAGTAGCGCTTATAGGATTTTTTCGACTACTTATATTATACTTTTAATATAGTTTAGGAATAACGAAAAGCCTAGGACTAGCTATAGACCCTTATTTATAAGGATAGATAATGCTTTAGCAACTTCCTTTTAGAATTCGAGAAGGTTATGCTTATAGCCGCTAGCCCTTCTAAGTAGGCGGACTCCGCTAAATTAATATAGCTTATAAACTCTCTCTTTCCTATGCTTTAAGATCTTTTTATTATAGTTAATATGCCCGAATCTTATATAGCCTTTATTACTAAGCTTTAGGGCCTTGCCTAGTCTTTTAAGTAAACTCCTTATTTCTTGCATATTGCCTATAAGTCCTCCCCCCTTATTTTTATAGGTAGTAGCCCTGCTCCTACTACTATAGCCCCTATCCTAGATACTAATAGTAATATCCTAATAAATAGCATTTGCTTAACTAAAGGCAAAAAGTTCCCTCCTGCTACCCTTATTAAACCTTGCGCTAAATAGGTCCTTCTATTAGTTATTAACTAACGATAAAATAATAGGTTATATATATACTATAGAGTATACAGCTATATAATCTACGCTTGCCTATATACTATAGCGCGTTAGCTAGCCCCTGCTCTTAGTATTACTAATCCGCGTATTATATATACTAATATCGAACTTCTCCTCGAAAACGCTAAGGAATAGGGAAACGCTTAACCCTAGAGCATTATAGCGCTTTAGGGTCCTTACTAGCTATAGATAAGAATATAAAAGCACTTCTTTAGTCCTAGCTTTATACCCCTTTTATATAGATTTCTATAATCCTTAATTACTTAGAACTCGTATAGACTCTTATTAATAAAGGCTATTAGTACTATACTGCTATTAGTATATAGCTAGCTATTAACTTTTATATCCCTATCGAATATATATTGCTTTATAAAATCTAGGGTGCTTCTGCTTAGATATAAAGACCTATAGTTACGGGTATTGCCTAGCTTGCCCTCGAAGTTAATAATATTATACGCTTTATTATAGCCTATATAGTTCCCTATCTTAACTTTCCTCTTATTTTAAGCAAACTATAGCTTAAGCATATATGCTCTTATTCTATTCCTTACGAATCCCGCCTCTAGTATAGCAATTCCTAGGCTTAGGTTTAATATCTCGACTCCCCCTTTTTTCTAGCTTAGGAGATCTCCTCCGCCCTATATATAACGGCTTCTGCTTTTATTACCTAAGTTACTTATAACTTTTATATAATAACCTCCCCTAACCTTTTTTTTTATATTATTTCCCTTGCTAATATTAATAAGGTATTATAGGATAAGGTTCCCTTTTTTAATACCTAGCTCTAATAACGCCTTCCCCCTAAGATCTAAGACTTTCTCCTACTCTTCTATAAATAAAATATAGATAAGTTAAACCCTTATAAGCCTAGCATCGACTACTCTATCCCCCTCCGCCTTAATATAGATAGGACTAATCCTATAATTCCCTTTAGCCCCTTTTATAGTATATCCTATAAAAAGCTCCTTGTCCTTAAAAAACGCTATGCAACCTTTTTGCTAAGGGTTTTATCTATCCTAGTAGTTCTCCGGCTAGCGCCCCTATCCTCTTTGCCTGTAAACCTAGTAGCAGCCTCTATTTCTATACTAACTACTGCGCCCTTAATACTATTATAGTTCTAGATTATTACCCTATTCCCCTATTTAGCAATACGCTTTATACTATAGCTCGAGCTAAGTAGTTTATTAAGCTTAATATTATTTAAGCCTTTTATAAGGTCTATATTATTAAAAGGGAGGAGTAGAAGATAGCCTTCTATATATAGTATAGACTTTTTAAGTAAATAGTTATACCTTTTAGCTTTTATAAAGCCCCTGCTATTTTCTAGCGTTATATTAACTAGATTCTTAGCAACCTCCTCGATAAATTCTATTTAGCCTATATTAATAATATTATTATCTACTCCTCTAGCACCTGCTAAGATTATTTCCGCAAAGTCTGCTAAGTCCTCTAACGCCTCTAGGAATATAGCATTTACGTTAACCTTAATAAGTATAATTTCCTTATCTCTAGAGTTAAGTATCTAGGGTTTATCCTTATCGCTAGCGTTAGGATTTAGGCAGATCTTGCTAAAATCTAAGCTATTTTTAACTAAGCTTAACCTTCTATAGTTAAGGGCTTTTAAAGTTTCCTTAGCTTCGCTAACTTCTATTATATATTTATTTCTAATTATGCCTCTATTATTGCCCTTTTTATAGACTTAACTAGGTCTAGCAGACTATTTTCCTAGGGTCCTAAATAGGAGACCGCTTTTTAGCATGTTAAATAACTCTTTCTCTAGGCCCTAGTCCTTATTAAATAGGATTTCGACCTGCCTACTTAACTTAAAATAGATTATAGTAGATTTGCCGCTAGCAGCGTAGTTTCCTAGGAATAGGATAGCTAGCTTCGCCTAGTTGCTTTCTATTCTTAGAAGCTATTTCCAGCTAAGTATAACTACCCTATCTATAATAAGGAAATACTTGCTATTATTTGCTACCTTAAGCAATAGCAAGTAGAACTCTATAGTTACTAGTCTTTTAATATTATTACTAATTATAGGAACCTTAAATACTTTATAACCTGCTAATGCCTTTCTAAATAGCAAGCATAGTAGGCTAAATACCTTTTATGCTTTAATTTCTAAATTAAGTATTATCCTAGCAAGCAGGCTACTATCCCTAATACCCTTTTATAGCAAGAATAAGACTAGCTAACCTTTAATAACTTAGATAACTATATTACTTAACTTCTTCTTTAGGACGCCCTTTAGTTCTATCTTAATTTTTCTCTCCTAAACTCTAATAATTCCTTACCCCCTAATTCGCCTATTGCTTCCGGCTTACTAAACCCTGCCCCTCTTTATATAGACTTATCTTCTACCCCTTAGGTCTTTTCTAATAACGAACTCTACTCCTTATAGCTAGTTACTACTGCCTATAGGATACTATATTTTAGGAAGTCCTCCGCTATATAACCCGCGGCGACTATGCCTTCCCTCCTACCCTCTGCCTTAAGGTCTAAATCGTAGACTGCTATATTAACTCCCGCGGCTGCCTTTGCTTTCGTAACTGCCTCTAGGTCCCTAGTTCCCCTACTGCTATAGATATAGACGCTTAATACGCCCCCTTTAACCTTTAAGGCCTTAATTAATTACGCGGCTGTTTTATTTAACTTATTTACGACTCCTACCTTATTAAGCACCCTAGCAGGGATAGCACTATAGCCCTAGTTGCGCAGGACTTTTTCTAGCCCCTATAGTAGTAGTTTATATATTGCTTCCTCTATAATTATAATATATACAGACGTTCTAAAGTCTAGCGCTCTTATTGCATAATACTCCTCTGCTCTCTGCTTACTCTAGACTAGTTCTACTATTACTTTTAAATAGATTTTATAGTTAATTTTCCCCTAATAATAAAAAGTAACTACTACTTCTAAGTTATTTAGAACTAACTTAGCAAAGAAATCCTCCTTAAGCCTATGCTATTTATAGATACTAACTTTTATATAAAACGTTTCTTTTAGTATTTTATTTGCTTTTACTAGTAGCTAGCGTCTATTATAAGTAATCGCGGCTCTAACTAGATAGGGGACTTCTAGGCCTATTTTTACTGCTTCTATTATATCTCCCGCCTTTTAAGCACTGCTTACTACCCTTAAACTAATAGTAATAGTAAGCGTATTAACTAGGAGGTTTAGGCTTACTTTTATACTATTATTGCTTATAACTAGGATAATTAGGACCTTTAGCTCCCTACTACTTAAATAGCCCTTAATAGCCGCAAATATATAGCTATTAGCATATCTCCTTTCTTTGCTACTTACGGCTTCTACGCCCTATTTATTGCCCCTGCTATTAATAACGCCCCTCCTGCTTTTATGCATATGCCTGCTAGTTAAGCGCAGGCTTTTATCGCTAAGTTATAATAGGTCTTAGACCTCTGCTAGTCTTTAAATACTGCTATAGCCTAAGCTAGCAAAGCTTAGGCTAATATATTGCGCTAGCTAGCTAAACGCTTCTAGCCTAGTAATAAAGTCTAGCTTAACCTATAAAACTTTGCCTCCTATTATCTAAAAAAGAAGCTTAACTAGCGCTATACTAAGTATACTATTAGTTATATTATATCTCTAGATATTATTAAGCTGCTTAACCTTCCCTCTAGCGTATATAATCGTTTTAACGTTAACCTCCTCTAATATACTGCGAATAACCCTATCCCTAGCTAGATAGTTGCTAATCCTTAGCCTCTAGTAATTCGAGTATATAGGGAAAATAAATAGGAGGTAGATAATATTCTCTCTGCTTGCTAGAAAAAGGTTAGACGCAATTAGCAATATAAAGTCCTTGTTAAATAGACTAAATACCTCGACCCTATTTAGGAACCCCTAGCTAAGCTTAATAGTATAAATGCTCTATAACAATTTAAAGCACTCTATAGCCTAGCTATATATAATAATAGCCTACCTTTTAGACTTATAATAGCATAGCGCACCTTCCTTATAGCAGCCTTATAGGTATCCTATACGCATTTCCTTTTTATTTTTCTTCTGCCTAGTCTAGGCTTTACGGCTGCGTATTGCCTAGCTATAGGGGCGCTTTATTAGCATTGCTAGCGCTGCGTCTAGCAGCGCCTTCCTCTTCCTTATTATTAGCATTATTATTATCGCCTTTATCGCTACTGTTTTTATTATCGCTATTATTATTACCCCTTCCCCCCCCTGTACCTTTAGCGCTGCTACCCGCCCCTCTAGGGCCGCTATCCTTTTTGCTAAGCCCCCTCCTCCCTCCCTTTCCTCCCCCCTCCTTTTTAATACTATTACTACTACTGCCTTATTTCTCTTGCGTTAGCTAGGCCTATATCTCTTTCTCTAGGGTCGACTTACTCTATTATAAGGGCCTCCCCCCTAGGGCATTTTCCCCCCTCCCCTAGCACTACTAGCCCCCTTACTACTGCTAACGCGGCCTTTAATACTATATTAGCCTACTAGCTCTTCTCGCTATCCTAGCTAGCCTCTGCTTCCTAAGCATAAAAAGCCCGTACTAGGAGTGCAGGAGCAGCTAGGCAGGGCTAATAGGCCCCTATGCACCTAGCATAGCTAATATATGCTTTTTATAGCGTACTGCGCTTTAATATCTGCTTTTAGTTATAGTACTCTTATTGCTATAATACGCAATATATATAAGAGTAAGCGCAAACTGCCCCTACTGCCTCTTTTTTTTTTTTATCTTTTTAGTTTCTTTAGCCTAGGGGGCTAGCTTATTATTATAGTTATTATTATTATTAATATTATTATCCTCTTCTTCTTTATCCTTGCTATTGCTATTATTATTATTATCCGCGCTAGCGCTACTACTATCCTTATTATTTTCTTCTTTTTCTTTTTATTAGTATTATATTATAGCTAGCGCTATAGCCGCTACTATAATATTGCTAGGCCCCCCTCCCCCCCTGCCCTGCGTAACTGCTAGTTCTGCTTTAGCTAGCGCTATAGCCGCTATTATAATACTACTAGATACCCCTTTCCCCCCCCCCCTGCTTAACGCTACTGCTAGTTCCTTATCTATAGTAGCAAGCGCTGCCTGCGCTAGGGCGGGCGCTACTGCCCTTATAGCGGCCTAATAGGCCTCCTCCTGCTGCTTTGCGCGTATTACTGCTATAAAAGCAGCCTTTTTCGCCTTGCAGGCAGTAGTAGTATTAGCCGCGGCTATAGCTATAGCTGCTACTGCCTTTACCCTACTTATATTAGCAGCTCTATTAGCATAGTTATTAACTTTAGCAGTAGTATTAGTATAGTAATTATTATTGCTATTAGCAGTAGTATTAGCTAGGCGATTATTATTACTATTAGTAATAGTATTAGTATAGTACTTATTATTGCTATTAGTATTAGTATCCGGGTTATTATTATTATTACTACCCTTATTATACTAAAGCTTATACTCTAATATAGCAAGCTTGCCTAACTATAGCTTAAATTTCCTATTATTAGCGCTTTTATCCTACTAAACCCCTTATTAACCTATTGCTTCTTACCTTTGCTTTATTCTAGGCGAAGTTATTAGTACTAGTAGTAGCCGCTATTAGGGCGGCCGCTACTATAGCCTTCTGCGCTAGCTTAGCCCTCTTCCTCCCCTCCTTGCCCCCTATTATAGGCGGCGGGCTTGCCTGCCCGCCCTCCCCCCTAGGCTAGGCGTTACTATAGCTACTACTACGGCTACTATTGCTACGACTGCTATTACTACTGCCCTCCTGCTTTAATAAAGCTAGTAATATTTATTTACTATTAGCTTACGCTTCCCCTCCTAATACTATAGTCCTTTATATATACTATTGCTATTGCTATTATTATTGCTATTATTTTTATTATTCTTTTTCTTTTTCCTCTAGTAGTTATAGAGGAATTTTTTCTAGCGTTTACGCCCTTTTTTTTCTATAAGCCCTGCTAGCTAAGTAGCAATTATATATGCTTAAGGGCGGCTTTTATATAAGGGTCTTCGACCTTAGTATAGTTCTAGTTATATAACCTAAACTTACCTCCTAACTTTAGGAAAAGCGCCTATATAGCTATAAACTCCGCCCCCCTGCTTATATAATATACTTATTTTATAATAGTTCCCTTATCTTAGCTATGCCCCTATTACGCGTAGTATACCCCCTAAGATACATAGCTATAAGTGCATAGCCCGCTCCCTAAAATCGGACCTAGATATATATATATAGCCCTAGGTAGCCCGCTTTCTCTAGAGCGGCATGCGTAATTAAATATACTTAGTCTAGCCTAAGTGTGCTTCCTTATAGCTAGCCCCTTAACAGCCTATATAATTTTATTTAGATTTTTTGCTACTATACTAGTAAGGCCGCTAAACCCTTTAACTATTTGCTTAAAAAGGATAGTAACTTTTTTTTTAGACTTAAATAACGTAATGCTTTTGCTAAAATAAAATAGCTATAAGGGTCTGGCCTAGTACTGCTGCAGAATAGCGACCTAAATAGTAATAATAAAGATAAAGAAAAAGAAAGGAAAGATATAATATATAGTAGGGGGGTAGGGCTATATACGCGCGGCCTATACGCGTAGATAAGTTATCCTCGCGTAGTATAATAAGATCCGGGCAAAGCCCGGATCCTTTATATACCCTCCCGGCTATAGTTACCCCGCCTAATACAGAGGGACGGAAAAAATAAAATCCGCACGTCGCCCCGACCTACTATAACCTAGGGATTAAAATAAGATAATACGGACGCGTACCCCCTATAACCTTATAATAACTATATACTATAATAGACGCGGAGTATAACTAAAAGCATATAAATTAAAGACTTACCTATAATAACCTATACCTAGCCTAGGAGAAGAATAATATTAATAACCCCTAGTCGAACGCCTACTCGGGCAATAAGGACTTTTATTATAGAGGGGGATTTAGATAATAAGGATAATACTAGCCCCGAGGAGGTAGCTTATCTATATACCCCCTATATAGGGGACTTATATAATAATAGCAAGGCTAAATACGTACGCAGGCAGGGAGCTACCTATATAACGTGCTATTAGCAGCGGAGATAGTGCCTATAGGAAAGGCACCTCTTTACTGCTAATATATATCTATAGCAGCTAGTTTATAACCTATAGGAGATATCGCAGGCAGGCTAAGCTATTTTAGTCCTAGCTCGAATTTATAGCAGTAATACCCCTAGGCAGCGTGCCGTCCTAACGCTAGCATACTAGGCCCGCGTAGAGAGGCTATAGAATATACTAGCCGCGGCCTATCTCGCCCTTTAGCTAACTTAAGACGCGTTTACTCCCCTAGCCTTGCCTAGTAATAATAATAATAATAATAGTAACGTACTAGTCCTAGCCTTTGCTGCTATTATAATACCCGCCTACCCTACTACTCCCTAGCGCGGAATAAACCTAGCTATAGCAGTAATATATTAGTAGTAGTAGTAGTAGTAGGGTTTAATCGCCTATAGGCTAAATAGCTTTGCTACTTAGTAGGAAGAGGCCCTCTACTATTAGGCGGATATCTAATAGGCAATCCTAGAAAACTAGGAGCAGTAGCAGGCTAATATATACTAAGCTAATACTATAATACTCGCCGCCCTACAGGGGCTTGCGGCTATATTATCTCTACTAGTATTAGCTAGGTCTAGGTTTACGCTATCCTCCTTAGCTAATTTCTTAACGTAGCTATCCCCTGCCCCCTAATATACTACTACTACTACTACTAGTACTACGCGTAGCTATATCCGCCGTAGCTTGCTTAATATACTAACCTACGCTTATTAGACGAGCAACCTAAACCTATAGGGTTAGCTAGCGCAGCTAGAGGAGGATAAGGTAGAGGAGGCATAAAAAAGGGAGAGGGGGGAGAAAAAGACGTAGCAGAAGCAGCAAGTAGTAGGGAGGGGAGAGGCAATAGTATAGGAGTATATAGCTAAATATACTAGGGTTTATTATATATATACGCATTACTAAACTTAGCCTCGAATTATAATAATGCCTTATAATCCTATATACTCTTTAGAGGCTCCTAGGTAGGCTTTATATAGCTACGCTACTTAATAAGAACGGAATAGCATAGGGGTAAATTTACTAGTCGCTAACCCTAAGTATTCTTAGTAGCAAGCACTTTTTTAACCTCTTACTTATTAAGGGATAGGTTATTATTAGATAAATAGAGAGTAGGGTCTAGCTAGGAGTTAGTATATAACTATAAGGGCAATAGGTCTAATATAGTACGTTTAAGCAGGTCGATATAAAAAGTAGGGTAAATACCTTATAGCGTATTAAACGTAATAGTTAGAGGGGATAGGATAGTAATAATATAGTATTTAGCCTAGAGATAGTTAAGCTTCCTAAAAGGACGGTTAGAGCGAATATAGCGTATATCTAGCTAAATAAGATCGCTAACCTAGAACCTCTTAGCTAGATAACGCATAGTATTAGAAGAGTCCTGCTGCTACTACTATGCTTATGCAATACTAGCCTATACTAGGTCTATCCCTTCCTTAAAGTGCTAGAGAAAGGCAATAGCACGCCCCTTAGGCGAGGCAGAGGAAGCTAATAAGGACTGCTCGATCTTAATTAAGGGAATATTAAACCTATATAAGAGGCGATTAGGGCTAAGCCTAGTAACTAATAACTCGCAGTTATTTAACGCAAGCTAGCAAGCAGGGAAGTAATCTAGCTAATCTAACTAAGAAAAGGCTACTATATAGCAGAGGATAGCCTATACCTCTTAGTTAGTACGCTCTATGCTGCTATCTATCTATAGGTAATAGGATATAGATAAGAGCTGCTAGACCCTAATAAGATAGTAGAGTTTAGACTAAAAATTCCTAGTCTAATTCGAACTGCAATCCGAGATTAACTATGCAGGGAAGCTATAAAAGCGCTACTAGGTAGAAATAAAATAACGCGTATAAGCCTTAGCGTCTATAGATATTATAGCCTTAAGCTAAACGTACTTAGAAAGCTAGTCCGTAATAACTATAAGGAAACGTAGGGAGTTAGAAGAGTTAGCTAGGAGGTTAGTTATAAAATTAATTAAGATTATAGACTAGAAATAGTTAGTAATTAGGAGGGGTTAAAAAAGGCCCTAATAATAGTAACGGCGGAAGTAATCCCCGTAGCAATAATAATTGCGTATAAAACGCGCAATATCCTTAGATATCCCCTCCTAGTAAAAGTCGTATAAGAGGAGTTAAAACGTAATATTCTTCCTAGGGTAGCTAGTAAGAAGCGAGTCGTAAACGCGCTAGATTAAGGATATAGTAAGAGGTTCCTAGCAGGGGACCTAGAGATAGCTACGGAATTATAGGAAGCTAGTAGCGGAAATAGCATAATCCGCTACCTATTTACGGGTATAAGCCTTAGGGGGGAACTTCCTTGCTACTAAGCATAACGCGTCGAGGCAGATAGCGTATAATAGGTTATACTATAAAGCAGAACGCTATAACTCCTGCAAGTATACGTTAGGAAAAGGAGTAGGGGAATTAGTAATATTAAGGGGAGGAATAGAAGCTACTAATAGGGAGGGAGGATAGTCCGGTAAAGAGTTAATTGCAGAAGGCAAAGAAGGAACCCTAGATACGGGCTAGCGAGGAATACGCGCCTGCTAATAAGGGACGCTCGCCTGCAGCAGAGCTATCCGGAAAGCACGAATCGAGAGGGGCTATATAATCCGGCTAAAATAAGAGGGCGTATTGCGGTACTCCTAATCGCGCTAGGAAAGAGTATTAGGACGCGCTGCCTATAAGCTAGGGCGGTAATAAAGGTAAAAGTTAAATAAAAATAATATCTCGGCCTACTATGCCTAACGTTCTAATATCTCCTTAGGGGTAGTAAAGTGCTTAAAGGCCTTATAATCCGTTAGGATTATAAAAAGCTCGGCTATACTATATAGCTTAGCTAACTAGGCTTTAAGGCAGGCAATAATAGCAAGAAGCTCCTTATTATAAATAGTATAATTCCGTTCCGTAAGTTAAAGCTTCTAGAAAAAGTATATAATAAGGCGGAGGATTTTATCCTTCCCTATCTATAATAAGCAGCTACTAAGTACCTTACTAGAGCAGTCCGTTTTAATAACTATTAGCTAGCAAGGATCCTACTACGCTAAGACGGGATAAGTAATAAACGTAGCCTTAAGGTAGTTAAAGGCTACCTAGTACTCGGCTATCTACTAAAAGGGCACGTTGCGACGAGTTAGATTAATAAGAGGGGCCGTAATATAAGAGAAGCAAGGGATAAAGTCGCAATAGAAGTTCGCAAAGCTAAGGAAACTACGGATACCTCGAATACGGGAAGGCGCCTCTTAGTTACGTATCGCAGCTACTTTATCCAGGTTAGGATATATCTCGCGGCTAGTATATATAATAAATCCTAGGTACTTAACCTCCTTAACTGCAAAAGCATACTTATTAATATCTAGAAATAAACCCGCGGCCTATAACTTATCTATAATAGCCCGGACCTTACCCTAGTAGTTAGCACGCAATCCCCTAGAATAAATTAAAATATTATCGAGATACGCTATAACGAAGTCGCCTAGGGATATGCCTAACGCGTTATTAATATATCGCTAAAAAGAAGCGGGCGCTCTAGCAAGGCTAAAGGGGCAAATAAGCTACTTAAAAAGCCTAAACTAGGTATAGAACGCCGTTAGATATTTATTACCCTCTGCAATATGCAGCTTATAAAAGGCGGCGCGGATATCTAACTTTATAAACTAATAGGCGCTAGAAAGGCTATACAACGTCTTCTTAATTAAGGGAAGCGGGTAGTAATCCTGCTTTATAACTTAGTTTAAAGCGCGATAATCGATATAGAAACGCTAACTACCCCTAGGCTTTTTAGCAAGAAGGATAGGAGCGGCCGCTAATAACAAGCTTGCGCGAATCTACCCCTTATCTATTAGGTTAGTAATTTGCTAGCGAACCTCGAGAAGGTATTCCCGCGGCATATTATATAAAGGGCCCTATAGGAGAGCAGGCAAGGAACTATCCGGGTTATAATATAGATAAATATAGTAATCCTAGCTGCTATAGTAAGGTAGCAGGGCGCTAGCCTTCTCCTTGCTAAAGAGGTTAGCAAAGTTAGAGACTTTAGATAAGAGGGAAATTATAGGGGGCGCTTTAGGAGTAGGGGTAACGCAGAGCGCTAACAAGATCTCGCGCAGACTAGTCGCAAGGAACTAGAAACCCTTAGGATAATAGGTCTCCTAGCGAATAAGGCTAGCAAAAGTAGAGCCTATAATAGCGACTATAGGGTTAGAAACCTAGCAGGCGGCGCTACTATAAATAACTAGGTCGTTTGCGGAATAGACAATTAACTCCCGCCTGCTAGCGCGGACTAATACGTTATAACGCATAAGCTATAGGGTGCTAAGAATAAATTCCTGCGTTAGCCTAGGGATTAGGTACGCAATAATAAGCATAAGCTACCTATTAATATTAGCGATAAAACGCATAATATCCTAAATTAATAACGTCTCCTTAAAATAACTATCCTAATCTCGACTAATTAAAATAGCCGTCTGGACTACACGCGGCTAAGGAAGATATACTCTCTTAAGCTAGTAACGTTAAACTAGCGATTCGCTTATAGCAGCGTAGTAATTATAGCTATAGTCTGCCTGCGCATCGATAAAGGTAGTAGAGTTTACGAGTACGGGAAAAAAAAGGGGCGTAGTATTTATATCCCTCTTAATTTCCTTAAATTATATTGCTAAACTACTATTAATATCCTCGACGCAACTACTTGCCCCTAGCAAGAGACTTATTATAGGGGCAGTATATTTCCCGCCTAGCCTAGAGAAGCATTAGAAGTATCTATTATATCTACGAAACGCATGCGTAATATAGATAGGCGACGCGCTAGATAGAGGTTATAGGACTTTAGAAAGTGCCCGGGGATACTATAGCAAAGGCATATACTATTAACGCAGCGCTGCTTAATTATATCCGAGCTAACCTACGTTACTTAGCGGCGGGTATCGGACTATTGCAGATAGCGGGCAGCAGGTTAAGAGGAAGTACCCGCGCTATAGATATCCGTTATTAGGGTATTAGGGCGTAGACGCGTCTAGCCGGCTAGAGGAGCCCCTTTAGCGTTAGAATAAGCCTTAAGGCGGAAGGCTTTAATATTAATAGCGATAGACTTAATACGCATTACTGCCCTAGTATAGTCGTTATAGGGGATATCGCGCCTAATATAGTATTAACGTAACTTAGAGGAGAGGGAGCAATAAAGGCGTTAGACCTTAATAACCTCGTTCTATAAGGCCCTACCCGATAAGGATAACTTAGCCTTAAAGCGGATAAGAAAATCTAAAAAGGACTTAGTAAAGCGCTATACGAGTTTCTCTAGCTCTACTATAGCTGTCTGCTAATAGTAGGGGTCCGCAAAGACGCTATCGAGGTAGTTAAGGAAATGCTCCGTATTATATCTATATTCCTCCCCTTGCTCGAAAAAAGGGGCTACTTTAGCCTGTACGGATAGCGCAAAGTACTAGTATAAAAACACCTACTAATCGTAGGCAGTACTAATAAACTCTTAGTTAGCAACGAGCTTATACGCTATAAGGGAGCGCTACGCCGGGAATAATATCTTATTACTATTAAACGGCGATCTGGGCAGCAGCAGCTTGCGCTTAGGGCGGCTCGACTACGCTATCGCTTATTGCTCTAACCGCAGTATAGTATCCTGCTGCTGCAAAACGATTTGTTAAAGCTTAGCTACCTGCTAAGATAATTAGAGGTGCATATTAGGGTCCGCTATAGTAGAAAAAGAAAGCAAGAAGGGAATTAATCTTTATTATTTATAAGGGTCTAGCCTAGTACTGCTGCAGAATAGCGACCTAAATAGTAATAATAAAGATAAAGAAAAAGAAAGGAAAGATATAATATATAGTAGGGGGGTAGGGCTATATGCGCGCGGCCCGTACGCGTAGATAAGTTATCCTCGCGTAGTATAATAAGATCCGGGCAAAGCCCGGATCCTTTATAATAGCTTGCTATTAAAGCACTTATTCTTGCCTTTTTCTAGCCTAAACTGCTAACCTGCTTTAAGACTAATGCCTCTTATAATACTATTACTAGAGTCCTATAGTAGTAATAGCCTAATAGCTCGACCTAAAAGCCTACTAGATTTTTCTCTAAGACTATAACCCCTGCTAAATAAGCCTACTTAATCTAAGACCGCGAGTTCCTTACTATTATATAAAGCCTTAAATACTTCTACCTAGAGTTACTAGGCTAGAAGTTTAATATAATTATAGACTATAAGGCCCTAGTATATTTTGCTATAAAAAGACTCCTCTCTATCTAATAGGTTTGCTAGTCTAACTTTCTAGCTTAATTTAATATACGCTTTCTCTACTGCCCTAGCTATTTAAATATAGTCGCTAGCCCTATTTTAAAAGACTGCTAAGCTGCTAATAGTTAAGGCTAGGGAAAAAGAGGAGCGTACTTTTAGCATAATCCTACCTAGCTAATTTAGTTTTAGCCTGCCCTTAACTACCCCTAACTCGACCCTATTAACTAGAACCTTTATAATAATAGGGGTAATAACTGCTTTAATAGGTACTAACCTAGCTAACTTTATTTAGAAAGAAAACTCTACTTAGGGCCTTAGCTACTAGAATACCCTGCTAATTATACTAGAGAAAATAAATAATAGGATTTTCCTGCATATAGTCCTAATCTATACTGCTTACGAACCCTTAATCTTTGCCTATAGTAGTTAGAATAAAACCCTTAAGCTCTTTTAGCAGGATTACTACTAGCCTAGTATAAAAAGAGACGTTAGATATTATATTCGCAATTATTACGACTGCTAGAGGAATAAAGTCCCCTAAGATAAAACCCCTAGACTCCTTTACCCTTTCCCGATTCCCGCAGCTATCTAGGAGCATATAGCCTACGATAGAAAAACAATACTAACTAACCGCTATAAGTATAACTATATCTAGACCTTTATTTGCAAGCTTAGCAGGATTATTGCTATACTGCCTGCTAGGAAGAACGATATAGCTAAAGTTCTTACTAGCTACTACTTCTGCTCCTTTTACTATTTCTTTAGCATGCCCCTAGTTTAGATTACTAATAACGCAGGCCCTTTTATCTCGAAGTTCCTTACTAAGATTAACCGTCTTACTAGCACTAAGCATAGGCATAGTAGCGCTTTTTACCCTTAGTTATAGGGCAGTATAGAGATAACTAACTAGTACTTTAATTAGCAGTTATATTTCTATATTAATAAGCATTAGGATAACTAGAGCGATTTCTTGCTAGTACTCGACTTTGCCTATAACTCTTTATAGCACGCTTTGCTTAATATAGCCCCCTTTTCTATCGCCCTTAAGAAGCTAGTATAAAACCCCTTCTCGCCTAGTGCTATCTTTACTAACTAACTAGCACCCGATTTAGCGCCTGCTATTACTGCCCGAGACCTTATAGCTAAAGCATAAGCAGTATAATAATAGGCCTAAGAGAAGTCTACTGCTATATAGTAGCAATAGAAGCTTTAGAGTAATAAAAAGCGCTAACCTGCTAACTTTTAGGTTAGGGACTATATCTTTTTTAGCAGGAAGGGATTTAACACTATAGCACTTACTACCTGCCTCGACTCCTAGTAGTCTAGCCCCTTTAAGATTATTATAGAACAGGGCTATAACTATATACTAGACTTGCTAGAAAGCTATAAAATAACTAACCTCTTCTATGCTAACTAACTTTAAAAAGCCGCTAATAACCCGCTACCTAATTAGTCCTAGCCGCTACTAAAACCTAATAACGTTAATAGTACTCCTAAATAGAAAGTCGATAAAGTGCTTTATAGTAGGCTATTAGAACGAGCCTAGCGCCTTAAGTACTAGGTTGCCTAGTAGGGCTATAACCCTAATAAAACCTAGTACCTAGCTAGAAACTTCCGTAATGTACTAATAGCCCTGCATAAATACTATAACTAATACCCTAATGCCCTAGGACCTCCCCTTAACCTCTAATAATAAATTAACGCTACTATAGCTAATAAGCCCTATAATAATAATAATAATAATAACTCGCCCTTTTTAATAAAAGCCCCTACCCGCTAGTATAAGCATATATAACGCTACTAGCAATGCCTCTAAGTTATATATAGGCTAGGGCAGACCTCCTAGAAGATATTTTTACGCCTATATATATATATACTCTCTCTCTCTCTCTCTATAACTAACCCTAACTCTCGAATATTATCCCCTCCTATATTGCTACTTAGATAGTAGGAAGAGACGTTATTCTCGCAGGTCTTAGCTTCTAGTTCCTAGCTATAAGAACTATACCTCCTTAGCTACTTATTTAGTTTTAAGCTCTATAATTCTAAGGCTATAAGATACCTCTCCTTACCCCTTTTTTTTTATAGCTAGCTGCCTAGAGGCAATAACCTTAGGGTTAGGCTACCCTAGCAGGATACTAATATAGCGCCTGCTAGGACCTATCCCTATTAATCTTACGTACTATAGGGTAGGGCAGCCTACTCCTATAGCATGCTATTCGCAGTTATAGTTAGGGTAGGGCTAATCCGCTATTAGTATAAGCCTTAGACGCAGCCTACCCCCGAGAGCGCTAACGAGTTAGGCTTAATTAACTACTATTATCCAGCTATATATGCTAAGAGCTATATAGCTTATAAGGTCTAATCGGAACTAGCTATAAGCGGTTATCTATTTTAGGATATTATATAAGCCTATATTCGGCCTATAGACTGCTTTAATACCTAACTTATAAAGTTTAAAAAAGGCTAGACCCCCTGCCCCTTGTAGGCTAGGATGCTATTATGCTCTACTATCCTCCTACGACTTATTATAGAGGATACCGTAAAGCCTTGCTCCCCTATAGCACTTTTACTAGCGACTTTACGCACTAGCTTTCCAGCTTATAACGAGTTACTGCTATAGCGAGTTTAACTGCTAGAGCGAGTTTAACCGCTAGCTATAACTCGGAATAGACTAGCGCTATGCTTAACTGCCGACTGCCTTTATTATTATTGCCCTAGATAGAATACGCTAGTTATACGGCTTATAATACCCTTAACTACTAGTTATAACTTAGAATATAGCCTAGCGTTATGCTTAGCTGCCGACTAGTCCTTTTATTATTACTGCTATCCGATTAGATCCTCTGCCGCTACTTACCCCTTTTTATAATCCCTCTAGGCACTTCCTAGGGATACGTATATAGGGATAGCCTTAAAGGCTACTTTTTATTAAGAATTTGCACTTTTTATATAGCATTTTCCTTAAATCGACTTATAACGCTTGCAACGACTCAGCCCCCGCTTCCGACTTATTTTAGCGCTCTTGTTTTTTCTAAGCCCCTTATACTAGCTGCTGCTATCCTTCTAAGCTGCTTGTGCTGCTGCTATTACCTCTCTAAGCCCCCTATACTAGCCGCTATTATCCCTCTAAGCCGCCTATACTAGCCGCTGTTACCCTTTTAAGCCGCTTGTACCGCTGCTATTACCTCTCTAAGCCCCTTATGCTAGCCGCTATTATCCCTCTAAGCCGCTTATGCTAGCTGCTATTACCCTTTAGAGCCGCCTATACTGCTGCTATTACCTCTTTAAGCCCCCTGTGCTAGCTGCTGCTATCCCTCTAAGCCGCTTGTGCTACTGCTATTACCCCCCTAAGCTACCCGCACTAACTACTATTACCTTTTTAAGCTGCTTGTACTGCTGCTATTACCTCTCTAAGCCCCTTATGCTAGCCGTTGTTATCCCTCTAAGCCGCCTATGCTAGCCGCTATTACCCTTTAGAGCCGCTTATACTACTGCTATTACCTTTCTAAGCCCCTTGTACTAGCCGCTACTATCCCTTTAAGCCGCTTATACTACTGCTATTACCCCCCTAAGCTACCCGCACTACTGCTATTACCTTTTTAAGCCCTTTATACTAGCTGCTATTATCCCTTTAAGCCGCTTATACTGCTGCTATTACCCTCCTAAGCCACCCGTACTAACTGCTATTACCCCCTTAAGCCACCCGTACTAACTGCTAATACCCCCTATACTGCCGCCTATACTTACTTATGCTTAACTTAGTCCTCTTCCTACTACTACCCCCCCTTATAGTCCCTATAGCTATATCTTAGGGGCGTGCATATAGGGCCGGCCTCGAGGGCTACTTTCTATTAGGAATTTGCACTTTTTATATAGCGTTTTCTTTAAATCGACTTATAGCGCCCGTGCTATGCTAGGCAATACCCCCCCCCTAATTAACTTAGTGCTTTTTGGCCGTATTTGCCGACCTACTCTATACTTACCTTAATAAGCGTATTAAGGCTATAAGCAGAGGGTAGTATTACGCGCCGCGCCCTAGCACACTGCAGCACCTAGTACGAGGAAGGATACCTAGCACACTATAGCACCTAGTACAAGGAAGGATACAGGACCCTTAACCCCTATAAGCCTATAGTAGACCCGTTATATTAAGTAACAAGCCCTCTATAACGCATATAAAAGGGCTTACAGCCTAACCACCCTTTCCTAGTTCTTTCTTTCTTTCCTCTTTATCTTAGAATATTCGTTTATAATGCCTAATATATATTTGTTTATTTGCTAGCTATAATACTTGCTATTAGTAAAATAAGTGCTATTATCCTAGTAAACCTCATTTTCCCTTTTAGTTAGAGCTTAGCCTTTTAACTTAGCGCTTAATAGTCTCTTTAAGTCTATAACAAGTAACTTATTTCCTTAAAAGTGTAAAGGATCTGGGCTTTGCCCGGATCTTGTTACACTACGCGAGAATAACTTATCCACGCGTGCGGGCCGCGCGCATATAGCCCTACCTCCCTACTATATATTATATCTTTCCTTTCTTTTTCTTTATCTTTATTATTACTATTTAGGTTGCTATTTTGCAGCAATACTAGGCTAGACCTTTATAAATAATAAAAATTAATTCCCTTTTTGCTTTTTTTTTCTACTATAAAGGACCCTAATATGCACTTTTAATTATTTTAGCAGGTAGCTAAGCTCTAATAAATTATCTTGCAATAGTAGGATACTATGCTATAGTTAGAGCAATAGGCAATAGTATAGTCGAGCTGCCTTAAGCGTAAGCTACTACTGCCTAGATTACTATTTAATAGGGATAAGATACTATTCCTAGCGTAGCGCTTGCTTATAGCGCATAAGCTTATTGCTAACTAGGAATTTATTAGCATTGCTTATAATTAGTAGGTGTTTTTATACTAATATCTCGCGCCTTTTATATAGGCTAAAGTAGCCTTTTTCTTTAAGCAAGGGGAAGAATATGCTTATAATATAGGGCACTTCCTTAACTACTTCGATAGCGTTTTTACAGACCCCTATTATTAGCAGATAGCTATAGCAGAGCTAGAAAAACTTATATAGCGCCCTACTAAGTCCTTTTTGGATTTTTTTATCCGTTTTAAGGCTAAGTTATCCCTATTAGGTAAGGCCTTATAAAATAAGGTTATAAAGGTTTAATGCTTTTATTGCTCCTTTTTATCTAAGTTATATTATTGCTATATTAGGCGTAATATCCCTTATAATAACTATGCTTAAGTAGTATTGCGTATTAAGTCTATTACTATCGATATTAAAGCCTTCCGCTTTAAGGCTTATTCTAATACTAAGGGGGCTCTTTTAGCTAGCTAGACGCGTCTATGCCCTAATACCCTAATAACGGATATCTATAGCACGGGTACTTCCTTTTAACCTGCTACCTACTGCTTACGATAGTCTAATACCCGCTACTAAGCAATATAAGTTAGCTCGGATATAATTAAATAGCGCTGCGTTAATAGTATATGCCTTTGCTATAGTATCCCTAGGTATTTCCTAAAGTCCTATAACCTCTATCTAGCGTATTGCTTATTTATATTGCGCGTGCGTTTTATAGATATAGTAGATATTTCTAAGGCTTCTCTAGGCTAGGCGGGAAATATACTGCCCCTATAATAAGTCTTTTGCTAGGGGCAGGGAGTTATATTAAGGATATTAATAGTAGTTTAGTAATATAATTTAAGGAAATTAAGAGGGATATAAATACTATGCCTTTTTTTTTCTTATGCTTATAAACTCTACTACTTTTATTAATACGCAGGCAGATAGTAGCTATAACTACTATACTGCTATAAGCGAATCGCTAGTTTAATATTGCTAGCTTAAAAGAGTATATCTTTCTTAATTGCATATAGTCCGGATAGCTATATTTATTAGTCGAGACTAGTATTATTATTTTAAGAAGATATTATTAATTTAAGAGATTATACGTTTTATTGCTAATATTAATAAGTAGCTTATGCCTATTATTATATACCTAATCCCTAAGCTAATATAAGAATTTATTTTTAGCACTTTATAGCTTATGCGTTATAATATTTTAATCCGTGCTAGTAAGCAGGAGTTAATTATCTATTCTGCAAACGACTTAGTTATTTAGGGCAGTACTGCTTACTAGGTATTTTACCCTATAGTTGCTATTATATATTCAACTTTTATAGGCCTTATTTGCTAAGAAACCCGTTATTCTAAGAGTTTCTAGTTCCTTACGACTAGCTTATATAAGATTTTATTAGCGCTCCGTATTACCCTATCCCTTAAGGCGCCCCTTATACCTTTTCTCCCGACTAAAGTCTTTAACTTTGCTAACCTTTTTAGCAAAGAGAAGGCTAGCGCCCTGCTATTTTACTATAGTAGCTAGGATTACTATATTCGCCTGCGCTATAACCTAGATAGCTCCTCGCCTGCTCTCCCCTAGGGCCCTTTATATAATATACTATAGGAATATCTCCTCGAGGTTCGCTAGCAAATTACTAACCTTATAGATAAAGGGTGGATTTATATAAGCTTATTATTAGCGGCCGCCCCTATCCTTTTTGCTAAAAAGCCTAGCAATAGCTAGCGTTTCTATATTAACTATTGCGCTTTAAATAAGGTTATAGAGCAGGACTACTACTTGCTTCCCTTAATTAAAAAGACGCTGCGCAGCCTTTTAAGCGCCTATTAGTTTATAAAGTTAGATATTTGCGCCGCTTTTTATAAGCTGCGTATTATAAAAGGCGATAAATACCTAACTGCGTTCTATACCTAGTTTAGGCTTTTTAAGTAGCTTATTTGCCCTTTTAGCCTTGCTAGGGCGCCCGCTTTTTTTAGCAATATATTAATAATGCGTTAGGGACTTCCCTAGGCGATTTTATTATAGCGTATCTTAATAATATTTTAATTTATTCTAAGGGGTCGCGTGCTAACTACTAGCGTAAGGTCTAGGCTATTATAGATAAGTTATAAGCTATAGGTTTATTTCTAGATATCGATAAGTATACTTTTGCAGTTAAGGAGGTTAAGTACTTAGGGTTTATTATGTATGCTAGCTGCGAAATATATCCTAACCCGGATAAAGTAGCCGCGATATATAACTAGGAGGCGCTTTCTTATATTTAAGGTATTTATAGTTTCCTTAGCTTTGCAAACTTCTATTATAACTTTATCCCCTGCTTTTTATATATTATAGCCCCCTTTATTAATCTAACTTATTATAGTATGCTTTTCTAGTAGATAGCCGAGTATTAAGCAGCTTTTAATTGCTTTAAGGCTGCTTTTATTACTTACCCTATCCTAGTATAATAGGATTCTTCCCGGCTAATAGTTATTAAAACGGATTGCTCTAGTAAGGCCCTTAAGGGTTACTTATTATAGATAGGGCAGGATAAAATCCTCTGCCTTATTGCGTACTTTTCCTAGAAGCTATAGCTTATAGAGAGGAATTATACTATCTATAATAAAAAGCTTCTTGCTATTATTTCCTGCTTAAAAGCATAGTTAGCTAAGCTATATAGTATTGCTAAACCTTTTATAATCCTTATAGACTATAAGGCCCTTAAGCACTTTACTACCTTTAGGGAGATATTAGAATATTAGGCGCAATAGGCTAAGACGTTATTTTTATTTAACTTTTACCTTTATTACTACCCTAGCTTGCAGGCTATGTATCCTAATGCTCTTTCCTAACGCGATTAGGAGTACTATAATACGCCCTTTTATTTTAGCTAAGTAATATAGCCTTTCTTAATTCGTACTTTTTAGATAGCTCTGCTATAAGTACGCGTTCCTTATTAAAGGGCGCGCGCTTACTGCTAGCCTGCGACTAGAGTTCCCTTTTTACTTTTATTAATAGTCTCCTTGCTAGACTATCCTTCCTCCCTATTAGTAGCTTTTATTCCCCTTTTTAATATTATTTATTCCCCTACCCTTTTCCCTAATATATACTTGCAGGAGTTATAGCGCTCTGCTTTATAGCACGACCTATTATATACTATCTGCCTTAATATATTGCGTTTAGTAGTGCGGAAGTTTCCCCCTAAGGCCTATACCTATAAATAGGTAGCGGATTGCGCTATTTCTACTGCTAGCTTTTTGCAGTTCCGCAGCTATCTCTAGGTCCCTTATTAGGAACCCCTTATTACGTCCTTAATCTAGCGTATTTATAACTTGCTTTTTACTAGCTACCCTAGGAAGAATATTATATTTAAGCTCCTCTAGCGCGATTTTTACTAGGAGGGGATATTTGCGGATATTACGTGCTTTATATAAAACTATTATTACTATAGGGATTACTTTTGCTATTATTATTACTAGGGCTTTTTCTAGCCTTTTCCTATTGCTAACTATTTCTAGTCTATAATCTTAATTAATTTTATAACTAACTTTCCTACTAATTCTCCTAACTCCCTGTGTTTTCTTATAGTTATTATAGACTGCCTTTCTAAGTATATCTAGCTTAAGGCTATAATATCTATAGATGCTAAGGCTTATATGCGTTATTTTATTTCTACTTAGTAGCGCTTTTATAGCTTCCTTATATAGCTTATTTTAGATCGCGGCTCGAATTAGACTAGGAGCTTTTAGTCTGCCTTCTGCTATTTTATTAAAGTCTAGCAGCTCCTATCTATATCCTATTACCTATAGATAGATAGTAGTATAAAGCATACTAACTAAGAGGTATAGGCTATTCTCTACTATATAATAGCCTTTTCTTAGTTAGATTAGGCTATTTATCTCCCTGCTTGCTAGCTTATATTAAATAACTATAAGTTATTAGTTACTAGGCTTAGCGTAAATCGTTTCTTATATAGGTTTAATATTCCCTTAATTAGGATTATATAGTCCTAGCCTATTTTATCTGCCTTGCTTAAAGGGCATGCTATTGCTTTTTTTTAATACCTTAAAAAAAGGATAGACTTAGTATAAGCTAGTTATAACGGCCTTAAAATAACAAGTAAATGTATTATAGGCACTATAAATAAAGATTCTAAGATAAAGAGAAAAGAGGAAAAGGGGCTAAAGCTATGCGCACTAAGAAAGACTATATACACTGCTATACGTAATCCAGGGTCTATTAGGGCTATAATTAAATAGTTAGTGCCCCCGTAACTAGTCTTATAGATACGTGGCCTATAGGGTTAGTATATATGCGGCGCGTAATACTACCCCCTGACTAAGGCCTTAATATGCCTATTAAAGCGGGTGTTTTTAGACACGGGATATTATTCTAGTCGTTATAGTATAGTTATTATCGTTATTATTATTATATAGTTTATTAGCCGCGGCCGCTTCTAACTACTTAGTTAAGTTTATAGGGGGTCTAGGAGTATTAACGTAATAGTTATAGTACTCTTTTAAAGCAATAAGCGCGTTCTTAAAATTCCTAGCAGGATACTATATATTATTAGGATTATAGCCTTGCTATTATACCTAATACTCTAGACGCCAGTTCCTCCCTATAATACAAGAACGGAGAATATAATCGACTTCCTACTCGGGTATACTATAGACTTCCTTAGGTTTAGGAGTCGGAACTATTTAATCGAGCAATAAGTTATTTAGGGCCTTGCGGAGCTAGTCGGCATAGAATAAGTTAGTTATCTTATAGCTATCTAGCAGGTCGAGAATATAGCTAAAGCCTTTCTTAGCAGTAATTATAAATAGACCGGACTATTAGGCGTTAAGACGAGTCGTTAGGGCGATTATGCTAAATCCCTTCTGCTATAGGAAAACCTTATCCCTAATAGTAAAGTCTACGGGATATCTCTTCTTATTAGCCTATTATTTTTGCTAAGCCTAGGTTCGGGCTGCAGCGTTATAAGCCTATTGCTATACCTCTTATGCTTAAGCTATAAGGCGGGAGGCAATATAGGCAGGGTCTATAGAATTATTAGGGGTAGAAGAACTATTTAATTAAGGCAGAGAGAAAGGATTTCTAATATCTTTGCCGAGTACTACTATTAAGGGGGCTATATTAATTAAGGCGTGCTAGGAAGAGTTATACGCAAAGTCTAGCGCTAGCAAATAATTGCTCTAGTCGTCTTAATGCTTATCGATATAGAAGCATAGCCTTTAATCTAGATACTAGTTCGTAACCTTAACGCTGCCTTATATCTATAGGTAGAGGGCGCTACTATAGTAATGCTTTATACTAGTAAGGTTATTAATTTTCTTTAGGAATAATAAGATAAAAGGACTAGTATTATCTATAATCTAAGCAGTTAGCAGGCTAAAAAAGCAGTATAGGTGTTAGAAGTAACGGCTAGTAAGGGTTTCTAAGGTATTATTCTTCTTCCTAGGCAATATAGCAATAATCCGGCTAAGCTTATAGATAAAGGTCCAGATATAGTCGTATCTATAGCAGTCTATAAGCATAGTCTTTCTATCGCAAGCAACGTGCTCCTAAATAGCAGTTAGTACTAGCAGAGGGTATAGGAGTCTAGGGGTCTTATTATAGGGGGTCTTATTTCTGCAATAGTTATAGCAGTTGCGGATATACTTCTAGACGTCCTGCTTTATCTAGGGCTAGTAGTAGTCCTATTATAGTACTTTAATCGTTTTATTTTAGCCTCTATAAGCGAAAATCAGAGGTTTATAGGCTTTATAAATTAGGGCTATGCGGAGGAATAGTTATTTATTAGCAGTCTATTCTAGGATAATTAAGTGCTTGCTATAATAGCCGAGTTCTTAAATTGCGTTTTCTTCCTAAATAAGTATAGCAAGGTCGGTACTATAAGAGGTTATAGTATTAGGTATATAAATTAGGGCAATTATAGGGGTAACCTTTAGGAGGTCGAAACTAAGAGACTCTAGCTTAATTAATTAGCTTATCTGTTTTTCTTTTTCTCTAGCTTTAACTATAGGGAGTTCGACTATCTTGCGCAAGAGAGCGTTAGCAGCTATATTTAGTTAGCTAGGGCAATAGAGGAAATAGATATCGAATTAAGCTAGGAAGTCGGACTAATAAACTTATTAGACTAAGAGCAACCTTTTTATTAAGAAATATACTAGGGCCTTATAGTCTATAATAATATCGAATTTCTAACTAAGGAGTTCTAGGTAAAAGTATTTAAGGCTCTAGATAATAGCGAGGAGCTTATAGTCTTAAATTAGATAGGCGCGTTTTATAGGGGATATAGTCTTAGAAAAAAAGCCTATAGGCTTCTAGGTCGAGTCGGTCTATTATTACTATAATATACTAGCGGTTGCGTTCTAGGAGGCGTTAGTCTTAAGTCAGGTTAGCAGTTTAGGACGGAAGAAGGCGAGAATAGGAGCTTTAGTTGCAAGCTTCTTTATTTAATTAAATGCTTTACGCTATTCTAGTCTAAGTTTAAAAGGCATATCCTTCTTAAGCAGTCGGTTTAAGGGTTTAGCAGTTGCGCTAGCATAATAGCAAAAGATCCGGATAAAGTTATAAAGACTTATAAAAGAGCGTATAGCTTTATAGTCTCTAAGGTCTTCGAACTTTTAATCTATAATAGCCTATACCTTATAGGGGTCGATACTAAGTCCTACGCTAGCGTATAGTATTACGCTAAGGTAGTTAACCTTAGTAATATTAAACTAGGACTTCTTAATATTACCCTATAGATTAGCCTAATAAAAGCGCTAGATAACCTTATAGTATTTAGTCTAATAGTCTTCCTTATTATTATTATCTATATAGATTAGGACGTTATCTGCGTATACACTAGTATATTAATCGAGGAGGTTATAGAGTTAGGCATTAATAAAGTTCTAGAACTAAGCAGGGCCGACCTTTAATCCGAATAAAAGGACTAACTAATAGAACGTACTAAACCTAGTACGGAATACTATTAGGTATTCGGAGGCTAGGTTAAGATAGAGATAGTAAAATGCCTAGATAATATCGATCTTAGAGAAGCGTTTTGCAAATTAGCAGTTAAAAGCAGTACTATTAAGAAAGAGGGCAGGTAAAATATAACTCTTTAGGTAATCGTTTATCTATTAGTAGTCGATATAGAAATATTAGGCTATAGAGTACGGCTTTAGCGCGAATAGGATAGAGGCAGTATAAGGGCTAGCGTTAGGCTTAATAAAACCTATCTTAAGCAGGTAGTCTATAGTCTTTTTCTCTAATAGCAAGTATTTAATTAGAGTGCAATAAGATAAGGGACTAGCTAGGTAAAGGGGTTTCTTAAGTTTTAGCATAATATCGTAACTAAGATAGGGACTCGCAAGAGTATATGCTTCCTTCTTGCTAAAGAAACCTTCTATATACGCAAGGGGCTGTAGAATTAGGCTATAGACTAGGGCAATATAATCGGGGTTTTCTCCTGCTAGGAATAGGATCTCTTAGCCTTAATATATATAACTCGCGGGACTAAGCTTTGCAATTAAGACCTTAGGCAAGTCGGGGTTATCTTCTAAGGGTATAGGCTAGGTTAGCATTAAGGGAGTTAATTCCTCCTATTATATCTATTAGGGATCCTCTTAGACTGCTTGGATTAATTAGTCTTAGCAGTCCTAGTTATTTTTCTAGGGGTTAGTCGGGTTAGGGGTCTTAGTCTAGGTCGGGGTCTAGGCTAGCTTCTTTTTCTTTATAGGCTATATAAAGTTATTATTTTTCTACGAGCGTTAGAGGATCTTATACTTTTTTTCATCTGCCTTAATTAATTAGTTCTAGCGTTCCGTATTAGCCTAAATAGCTAGGTCGATCTGCCTATTAAGTAAAGGCGTCTTAAGCAGAAGGATTAAAAGGGAGTACTTAGTAAGGGCGGGAAGGTTATTAGGCTAGATAAGCTTTTAAGCAGTATAGTTAAGTAGCAGTTTCTTTTTAGCTAGCTAGTATAGGCTAATAAAAAGATCCTAGGCATAGTTAGTAACTTAAAAGGTCTCCTAGGGAAAAGACTAGTTATTAATTATAAGGGTTATAATTAACTGCTTATATACTAGACTAGCTAGGCAGCCTTAGAAGTCGACTAGGGGGACTAGACTAATAGGGACGAGTTTAGCATTAAGGCGTTTAATAGCCTGCTTAGCGAATTAGCGACTAATAAGAAGGCAGGCATCTGCTCTAGTATTATAGAGAGATAAGGCTTAAAAAGCAATTCTATTAATTTAAACTTAACTATTAATAGTAAACGACTCTTTTACCTTTTTCTCTATACGTAAGACCTTTAGGACTATTAAGGAGCTTTATAATAGTCCTATTCTTTTCCTAAATCCGAGTCCTTAGAGGCAGTTAGCAGCGGCGTTAGCGTCTTTCTTAAGCCTAAGATCTAGGCTTAGTTAGAGCAATCTTTAGCTATATAGCCTTTCTTTCTATAGATAAAGCATATGCTATTATCCTAGTAGACCTTTTTCTCTTCCTTAGAAAGAGCCTTGCTTTTTTCCTTTAATATTATTATTAGGGTTTTTTTATTCTCTCCTGCTAACCTATCTTTATAGCAGAGAGTACGACTACTTAATCGCTAGGTCTCCTATTAGATAGCATTTCTCTTTTAGTAGTAGACCGAGTCCTTAATATAGCTGCAAAAGTCTTTATAGGAGAGGCTATTATCCTTAGTCTTAGTTAATAGGCTAGAGTCTAGGTTAGTTAAAAAGTAGTCCTAAAGCGTATACTTTATTTAATTAAATAGTATACGGGTCTTAGCAGCTAGGTTATTAAATTCTGCGATAAATTCCTAGATCTCCTATTTGCTAAAAATCGAGAAGTTTAAATAGCAGAGGCGCTTAGTAGCCTTTACGAACTTATTAGGATTACTATAGGCGGACTCGAGATACTAAATTATCTCGGCTAGTCTAGAGAAGGGTTGTTCTATTAAGTCGTACTAGGTCTCGAGGGTCTTGCAGGCCTTGCCTTTAAGGGAGCGAAATAAAAAGCCTATCCTATTTTCCTTATCCTAGAAGGTAGCCTTATTAGTCCTTATCTTATCTTTTAGGTTAGTTAGAAAGGCGCTAAACTCGCTTTTTTTTCTAGAGAACGTTCTAATATCCTTATAGCGAATCTTAGCCGAGTTAGAGTAAGCTAGGTTTAGTTATCTAATAGCGGCAAAGATAGGCTATACGGCCTTTCTAAAGGGGACGAAAGCAGTAGATCGATTTATAAAGGCTATCGAGGCTTCTCTATAGCAGGCGGGCTTAGGGGTCTATTAGCTCTATAAGTCGGCAATCTGCTACTAGAGAGCCGCTAACTAGGACTATAAGTCCTAGTTAGTCGGGGTTATTAAGGAAGAAGCTATAGTTAAATAGTCTTTATCCTTAATATTATAATCTTAGTCTTAGGGGTTGTGTTCTAATTCTCTCGAGGCTAATCTTATAGAGCGTCGAGGAAAGGTCTGGTCTTGGCTTCTGGATATATATTAGGAAGCGGGTCTAAGTCTTAGGTCTTATTCCTCGGAGCCTAATTAAATAGTTTAACTAGTCCGGGAGTTTTCTAGGGTCTCGGCTGCCTGTCTTAGCAATAAGAGGTCGTAGTCGTAGTTATAGTCGTATTATATAGGTGTTTTGCGTCTTCGTATAGGACGTAAGGTTAGTATATATTTATAAACCGCTTATTAGCGATATATATAATCTTAAGATAGTATAACGGCCTTGAAATAATAAGTAAATGTATTATAGGCACTATAAATAAAGATTCTAAGATAAAGAGAAAAGAGGAAAAGGGGCTAAAGCTGTGCGCACTAAGAAAGACTATATACACTGCTATACGTAATCCAGGGTCTATCAGGGCTATAATTAAATAGTTAGTGCCCCCGTGACTAGTCTTGTAGATACGTGGCCTATAGGGTTAGTATGTGTGCGGCGCGTAACACTAGTATTATATAGGCGTAATAGCATTAGCAGGACTCTTCTAATACTATATATTAGCTAGCTAAGAAGTTCTAAGTTAGTAATCTTATTTAGCTAGATATATATTATATTTGCTCTAATTATCCTTTTAGGAAGCTTAACTATCTCTAGGCTAAGTACTAAGTTATTGCTATCCTATCCCCCTTAATAGTAATACTTAATATACTATAGGGTATTTATTCTACTTTTTATATTAATTTGCTTAAGTACGCTATATTAATCCTATTATCCTCCTAGTTATATATAGACTCCTAGCTAGACCCTTTTCTCTATTTATCTAATAATAACCTATCCTTTAATAAGTAGGAGGTTAAAAAAGTACTCGCTACTAAAAATGCTTAAGGGTAGCGCTTAGCGAATTTACTCCTATACTACTCTATTTTTATTAAGTAGCATAGCTATATAACGCTAACCTAGGAGCTTTTAGAAAGTATATAGGACTATAAAGCATTATTATAGTTTAAGGCTTAGTTTAGTAATATATATATATATAATAAACCCTAGTATATTTAGCTATATACTCCTATACTATTACCTCTTCCCTTTTTACTACTTATTGCTTATATTTTATCCCCTTTTCCCCCCTCCCCTCCTTTTATACCTCCTCTGCTTTATCCTCCTCTAGCTATACTAGCTAACCCTATAAGTTTAGATTACTTATCTAATAAGCGCAGGTTAGTATATTAAGTAAGCTATAGCGTATATAGCTACGCGCAGTGCTAGTAGTAGTAGTAATAGTATATTAGGGGGCAAGGGATAGCTGCGTTAGGGAATTAGTAGAAAAGGATAGGGTAAACCCTGACTTAGCTAATATAGGCAAAAACGCAATAGCTATAAGCCTTTATAAGGCAGTAAGTATTATAGTATTAGCCTAGCGTGCATTAGCCTACTACTACTCCTAGTTATTTAGGATTGCTTATTAAATATCCGCCTAGTAGTAAAGAGCCTCCTCTTAATATATAGTAAAGCTATTTAGCCTATAGGCGATTAAACCCTACTATTGCTACTACTATTAGTTTATTACTACTATAGCTAGGTTTATTTTACGCTAGGGGGTAGTTAGGTAGGCGGGTATTATAATAGCAGTAAAGGCTAGGACTAATATATTGCTATTATTATTATTATTATTACTAGGCAAGGCTAGGGGGGCAAATATATCCTAAGTAGGCTAGGGCGCAAAGCGAGCTATAGTAAGTATATTCTATAGCCTTTTTATATAGGCTTAAAATACTAGTATTAAGACTATGCGTTAACTAGGAGTATTGCTGCTATAAGTCCGCGCTAGGACTAAAATAGCCTAGCCTGCCTATAATATCTCTTATAGATTACGAACTAGCTGCTATAGATATGCGTTAGCGGTAAAGAAGTGCTTTTCCTATAAGTACTATCTCCGCTGCTAATAGTATATTATATAGGCAGCTCCCTAGCCGCGCATATATTTAGCTTTGCTATTATTGCATAAGTCTCCTATGCATAAGGTATAAAGGCAAGGGACCTCCTCTAGCCTAGCGTTATTTTTATTATCTAAGTTCCCTTTTATAATAAAGGCTCCTATTGCCTATAAAGGCATTGCTTTAAGGGTTATTAATATTATTCTTTTTTTTTGTAAAGTATAGTTTATTATAGGTAAGCTTTCTAGTATATATAATTTATAATATACTGCGTATATTATAGTATATAGGTATAATAGATATTATAGGGGTGCGCGTTTATATTAGTTTATTTTATTCCTAGGTTATAATAGGCTAGGGCAATATGCGGATTTTATTTTTTCCGCCCTTCTATATTAAGTAGGGGTAACTATAGCTAGGAGGGTATATAAAGGATCCGGGCTTTGCCTAGATCTTATTGCACTATACGAGGATAACTTATCTATGCGTACGGGCCGCGCGTATATAGCCCTACCTCCCTACTATATATTATATCTTTCTTTTCTTTTTCTTTATCTTTATTATTACTATTTAAGTCGCTATTCTGCAGCAGTACTAGGCCAGACCCTTATAAAAAGGGTTATAAAGGTTAGCAAGATTTGCGCTAAGTAGTATCCTTTTTCTAGTAAAAGACTGCGTTTTTAACTGCCTTATAATACTCTTTATAGGAAAGCAGGGTATCCTTAGCTTTTATTAAAAAGCTTAAGTCAAGGTTAGCTAGTAAATAGTCCTAGAGTATATACTTAAGCTAGTTAGTAGGAACCTAGGTCTTTACTACTAGGTTATTAAACTCTACTAGGAATTCCTAAATCTCCTATTTGCCTATAGGCGAGAAATAGAGTCTTTATAGTCTTTTAATTGCTTCTATATATTTATTTAGGTTACTAAACGCTAATTTAAAGCACTAAATTATCTTAGCTAGGCAAGAGAAAAAGCAGCTATCTAAAATATACCTTATCTTAAAGGCTTTCTAGGCTTTGCTTTTAAGTATATAATAGAGGAAAAATATCCGCTTTATCTTATTATAGAAAGTTATAGTATTAATTTATATCTTATCTCTTAACTATATAAGAAAACTATCGAACTTGCTTTTTTTCCTAGAAAAAGTCCTAATATCCTTATACTAGGATTTTGCTTTCTCTAAGTAGTCTAGGTTTAGGGTGCTTACTATCTTAAACTTAGACTAGGCTATTTTCCTTAACGCTAGGAATATATCTAAGCCGCTAAAAGCTATAGACCCTATATATTTTATATAATCCTAGTTTTAGGATAGCAATTATTAGTTTAGTTAGTTAATTTCTGCCCTAAGCTAGGCTATATCTGCTAGCATGCTCTAGATTACCTCTAATAAGTTAGGCATAAAGGTAGGTAATATAAAGGAATCGACGAAGAGATAATACTAAGTCGAACTAAAAAGGAGTAATAAATAGAACTACTAAGAAGAGAGAGAAAGGAAAGGAGAGAAGCTCCCCGCTAGCTAGCTATATACCTCTCGAGGTCGGCTATTAGTAATAAGCCTATACTAATATAAGCCTATCCTATCCTAGCTAAGCTAGAGGGTCTACCTATTGCATACCTATAATCCCCCTATATAGATATAACTAGGTTAAAGACCTAGTCTTTTATATACCCTCTATCCCTAGAAGAGATAAAAAGCGCAAGCTAGTTAATACTATATAGTAAACGCTATAATAGCTATGCGTTATGCTAGCATAAAGCTATATATAAACTATAAAGGCCTGCTGCGAGCGGCTAACTACTAGCTAGTCCCTCCTAGAAAAGGGGAGTCCGTAAAATGCAGAATTATATTGCCTATATTAAAGCAGGAAGGCAGCTACCTAACTAATAATAGAAGAAATCCTATATAACTAGCGCATGCTTTAAAAGGGTCCTATTAGAGTAGGGTAGCCCTAGAGGGGCCTTTTATAGCGTTAACTAACTTAGCCTTAAGTGCACGCTTTATTGCCTAGTCGCAAGGGTTGTTTTCCTAGCCTAGCGCGATTAGTAATAGTATATACTGCCCTGCCCTGCTTTATGCGCTAATAATAAATTAACGCATATAAGATAAAGGCAGGATATATATAACTAATTACCTAGCCTATCCTAGACTATAACCCTTACGGCTAATCTATAAATCCCTTATACCTTATTGCCCTAGTTAAAAATCTCTGCCTTGCCCCTAGTTCTTTCTACTAGCCTAGAAACTAATATTAACCTAGTAATCCGAGATTATATATATAGCTAAGGGCAGTTATATTAGAAATAACTAACTTAGTTATATTTATAGTAATGCTTACGCTAGGGAGCGCTAAAAGCGCTAGATTTAATAGAACTAATATCTATTAGGTTAGCCTTAGTATAAGGCAGAAGATTAAATATTACTTAAAATATATCCCTAGAGTTAAATATACTATTAAAGCTCCTTAAGAGTAATGCAAAAGCTAAATATATTATAGGCTATATTATCTCTTAATCTAGTCGCTTTTTAGGCTTTTTATAGAGACTAGAAGCTAATAGGATAATCTTAGTATAGTTAGACTAGTATTGCTATCTAGCCTTAAAAAGAATATATTCCTATTATATAATATATACGCTAAGGGACTCTAATATCTCCTATAATAAAGTAACTAAAGAAAGACTTGCGTATTGCTTTTTATATAATTCGCTAAGAGTATTATTAATATATACTAGGAAGGATTTAGGCTAATTAGTAAAATTATTAATATATAATATATAGGGAAGGAAACTTTACTAGAAAATACTAAGTCGCGAATAAATATAAAAGAACTAGGAGCAATTATCCCTAATTATAACTCTATTAATAGCAAACTTCGCCTAAAAAGATACTAGCTATATTAAAAGTCTAGAGCGGGAATATAATATATTAGGGGTAGGCAAAATTTAATAGCGTTCTAAGGTTATACTTTCCGCGTTATAGTTATAAATAAAAAGGAGTTCTATTTAATATAAAGGAATCGACGAAGAGACGATACTAAGTCGAACTAAAGAGGAGTAATAAATAGAACTACTAAGAAGAGAAAGAAAGGAAAGGAGAGAAGCTCCCCGCTAGCTAGCTATATACCTCTCGAGGTCGGCTATTAGTAATAAGCCTATACTAATACGAGCCTATCCTATCCTAGCTAAGCTAGAGGGTCTACCTATTGCGTACCTATAATCCCCCTATATAGATATAACTGGGTTAAAGACCTAGTCCTTTATAGGTAAAGCTATTACTAGGGGAGTCTAGGGCTAAGAAGGCTTTATTATATTTTATTGCTCTAATTTTATTTAAGCAGGTAAAGGAGTCTTTAATATAAGCCTAGCAGATTAATAGGGTTGCTTATTTTAGCTAGATATAAATAGACTTAGGTTATGCCGATTGCTTAGTTAGGGTTATACTCTTTTATAGTATTTAGCGTTTTTATAAAATATAAAAAGTAGTTATATATTTCTTAAACGCTTATTAGTAGAGAAAAGATCTTAGAATAGTATTATAGCTAGTAAACGAGCAAATATATATTAGGCATTATAAATAAATATTCTAAGATAAAGAGGAAAAAAAGAAAGAACTAGGAAAGGGTAGTTAGGCTATAGGCCTTTTTATATACGTTATAGAGGGCTTGTTACCTAATATAATAGGTCTACTATAGGCCTATAGGGGTTAGGGGTCCTGTATCCTTCCTCGTACTAAGTGCTGTAGTATGCTAGGGCGCGGCGCGTGACAAGTCTAACGCAGTATGCTTAAGCAAGTTAATATAAAAAGTAGGATAGGTACTTTATAGCGTATTATCAGAAACTCAGAGAGATTTCTGCCGGAATCGGGAGGTCACGTAGAACAAGAAGTGCGTAGAAGAGTATAATATATATATTCAAAAATAGGTATATATATAGAAGAACTAAGAGCTCTATTCTTATCTTTCCTAGCGGAATAACCTCTCTATATATATAATATCCGCAGAGATTTCTCTAAGGAAAAACAAGATAGCTAGCTTCTGCTAAGAAAGATTATTCGGTAATTAGCAAGGCAGCGAGATTTGCTGCGGAGTCTATAGGCCTTATATAGCCACGTAACTATAGGAAAGGCCTTCTTTTCTAACATACCCCTTTAGGTTTCCTTATATAGTTAGGGAGCCTAAAAAAAAAAGAAAAAAGGGCTTAAAGAAGCTTATTACTATTCTGCGCTATAATTTACTACTAAGATTAGTCTTCTAGGTTAAATCTAGTAGTATAGTTGCTATTAATATTATTGCATTCTATAGGAAATCTATTATTAGTCTATTAGTATGCTTTCCCTACTTTTCCTTACTATTATTTATAGCTATCTTTGCAAGGCTTCTTATACGGAGTCGCAATATATATAGTAAATTTCGAATATTTTAGTGCTAAGTTATTAAATGCTATTAATAATAGTCCTTACTATTATCCTCTACTATAGCTATTAGTATATATTTTTCGTGCCTAAATCCTAAGGCATCCTCGTAGTATATAAGGGTCGGATGCCCCTTTTCGCAAGCACCCTCTTTTCCTCTTTTCTTTTTCTTTTATAGGAACGATCTTTTAATATAAGTTATAATCCTATACCCTATAAGGTTCTTTGCTAATAAGCGTGTTTTATTAGTAATCGTAATAATAATAATAATAATAACCGATTAAACTATTAAGGAGATTATAGCTAAGGCTATTATTATTTCGGATAAGCTAGAGGCTCGCGCTAACGCCTAGGAGGCCCGCTATAAGGATACTAGTATTAGGGCTAGCCCTAATACTATCTCTCCTGCGCTAGTTTCCTTAGGTATTAACGCTGCCCGTCTATTAGCCCTAGAGGGGGAGGCGGCAGGGCAAGAGGGGGAGGGGGAAGATAGGAAGGGGGGTTTAGAGTTATTTATAGTAAAAAGCCTAGAGGGTTAGGCTAATAAAGCAGGGGAGGATAGTAGTAAAAACCCTAAGAGGGCCTAGGTAAGTCCTAATAATAATCCTGCAGTCTATTCTAATTAAGTCCTAACGTTTTTATTATAGCGGCTAAAAGCACTTATAGTGCCTAGTAAGGTTCGGGACGCTGCGTACGTCTTATGCCTTACTAGCAGCCTCGAGTACTAAAAGCAGGCTAGGTTTGCCCGGGCGTTTTTATACGCAGAATGCGCGTTAAAAGCGCAGAGGTATAATAATACACCTCTTATACTAGTTAGCCTTGCTATAGCATAGGAAGCTGCTAAGCGCGACTAGTATAAGAAGGATGCGGAGCACTTTTATAGCCTTATAAAAAGCGTAATAATAGTTATAAGGCATATAAAGCAGCTTAAAGCCGCTAAAATTCTTTCTATATTAGTCTAATTATATTATAAAGTTCTAGCAGTTTATTAATAGGTTATAGTAGCACGACTATAATCGCCCTTTTAGGCGCTAAGCTAGCGGATAAGGCTAGCATAGATAACTCCTTTTCTACTGCCTCTGCTACTGCCTAGATTCCTGCAAACGCTGCTAATAATAATAATAATAATAATAATAATAATAATAAAAATAAAGATAAAGACTCTAATAAAGAGGAGTCGGACGATAATAATAATAATAAAGTCGATAATAATAATAATGCTAATATGCCGGGCTTTTCGGCTATTGTTTGTGTCTTCCGCGGCTAGGAGGGGCGGCTTGCTGCTATAGAAGCCCGCGTTAACGCAGAGGCCGCCGCTTTTCGGGCGGAGTTAGCCGCGGCGGCTATAGCGAAGAAGATAAAAAAGAATAAGAAGAAGAAGACGTTAACGCCTAAGACGGCGAAGACGATAAAGACGGCAAAGATAACTATGCTTTCTACCCTAACGAAAAAGCAGCAGGGGGCGGCGGCCTTAATAATAGCGATGCTAACTACGCTAACTAAAACCCTTTATAAAAGGGCAGCGCTAGCTTCTGCGGGTTTGGCTAAGAAAAGGGCTAAGAAGACTACTTAATATATTTATTTTAGCCCTGCGTAAAAATATTTAAAATCCCTTTATAATAAGAATTATAGCCTATTAATATACCTATTTTCTATATTAGTTTATTCCAGGGGAGCTAGCTAACCTTATTATAGATCCGCTTTAGAAACCTGCAGGATAGTAAGATCCTATTAATCGAGTCAGTCCTTAATATCTTTAATACCGAGTTTGCGAACTATCTCTCTATACAAGGTATTTTGCAAGGGTTTAGTTAGTTCGTCTATAATAATTTCGTTAGTCAGTGTATAGACTATCTAAATTATACTGCGGAAAACTTCCTGCCTAAGCTAATAATTATAAATATTAATATATTTAAGCTAAGTCTGTAGCTTATATACTTTTTTATTTATAATGCTAATAGTTTAGGTATTATTATACTAGATAATAATATACGGACTATCTAGTTTAACCTCTAATTCCTATAGCATTTAGTCTATAAATATAGACTCTTTTGCTGCTTATAATAGAGCTAAAAGCTCGGCCTTAGTTATAGACGTTATAACTATCTTTTGCTTATTAGCACTCTACGCAATTATGCCGCCGAATAATCGGATAATATATGCCTATAAGCTCTTGCGATCCTTATTATTAGCAAAAGAAGCGTTGGATACTATTTCTAGATTATTAGCACCCCTAAAGGAAAGGCTTAGGTTTCTTATAGCCTTTAGATAGCTAAGCACCCGATTAATTGCTCGGTTATAGTCCAGGCCCGGGTTAATATTAAAGCTAGCTAGTCTTAATACTGCAAAGGCTATATTAGGCCGGGTTATAACTGCTATAAATATTGCAGAGCTAATTTTCTTCTAGTAATTCTTCGTTACTTAGTAGGGGGTTTCTTCCTCCTACTTTTATAGCAGGGCAGTGCCTATTAGTATAAGATACTATTTCTTTTTATTAGCTAGGTCCGCAATTTTATTAATATATGCCTTTTATAAGAGCTAAATTTATCGCTAAGCCCGATCTTATATAACCTATAGGCTAATAAACTATCTAATTGGGTCTCTCCCTATTAGTGTATAATATTATTAGAGTTCCTGCTATAAACGGTCGCTATGTCCGGCCAAATCCTTATAGTACCTAAAGATAATATTATTAATATAAAAAAAGATAACAATACTATCCCGAATTATATAGCATAGTTCGCTCGGAATAGCTCGGAATCCTATTTTCTGCAGGGTGCTTATTAGATATCTATGCTATAGGAGGGGGGATTTTCGTAGGCTATAGAGTACTCTTTTTAGCCGCAGGATTATTCCGGGCTTCGTATATCCTAGTAGCATTTGCATATAGACTTCCTCGTCTAATAGTGCGTTAATAAATGCATTTACTGTATTATATTATATAAGTTCTAGATCGAATTATATAGCGACTAATATAAATATACGGAAGCTTCGTGCCGCAAGTATTGCTGCGTATATCTCTGCTTTTAAAACAGGCTGCTAGTTACCGCGTGCTATAATACGGGTTTTGCATTTAATTAGCTTATTATCTTAATTAAATTTATATACGTATACCTATTTGCAGCCTATTTTGCTATAGGTTGCTATCCTTAAATTAACCTCGTCCTATAAGTCCGAGTAATTTGCGTTATAACTCTAGAGGTATTCCTTTTCTGCCTCCTAAAATAGGTCTCGGAGGGGATAGCTTAGCATTGCTATATAGTGTTTTAGCAGGGGGGGTAGATCTGCCTGCTTAATATCCCGCGCACTAATTAGTTATAATAGTCCGGCTTTATCTATTACTTTACCTATTTTTAGGTCTTTTACTAGGGGGCTAGCTAGCATTCCCGTAATAAATGCTATATGCTATATAGTTAGCATTAGTTTGCTATTTTGTATTTTCTTTGCCCTTTATCTCTATAATTAATTGTTTTTTATATAGGTTTTCTCCTTTAATTTTATATAGGCTAGCAAGGCCTTATTATAATAATTTAAGTATCCCTAGTAGTCTTCTTTAGGCGTCCCTGCAGAATTCCACTAGTTCTGCTTATATCCCTAGTATTTATCTTTAAGCATCCCTGCAGAATTCCACTAGTTCTAATTATTCCCTGCTATTATTGCTATAAATAGACTTATAGGAGGAGAAGTTAGAGGCGTTAGGTATATATTTAATTAGTCTATTTTATTTAAGGCCTTATTAATAGTAAAGTCCTCTATATTGCTTGCTTTATTAGAATAATTCGGGATTTTAGTATTAAGATTTAGGGCTTCGTTTATCTTAGTTAGGGTATTAATTATTTAGTCTATATTAATTATATTATTTTCTACTATATCGTTATTAGTCTTAGTATTCGTATTATCTACCCGTGTATTTTCGTTCTAGTATTTAGGTATAGCGATTTATTCGAGCATTTTTGCAATTATTTAGGGGTTAGTTTTGCGTAAATTATCGCGGATATATTATATATTTCCGCAAAATACCTATCGCTCGTTAAAAATAATCTTTTATATTATAATTACCTTTTTTTTAGTAGGGATCTAGATCCGAAAGATATTAGAGGACTCGTATCCTACTAAATATCTAATCTATGCTTTTAAGTCGAGTTTCCGCAGCCTTTATCGCTTAGCTTTTGCGTCTATAGTTATAGTATAGGCTTTGCAGCTAAAGGTCTGCAAATATACTAGGTTAGGTTTTTTCCTAAAGACTTTTTTATATAGCGTTTTCTAGCCGAGATTTTCTTTTAGCGTGCGGTTATTTAAGTATACTGCTATTTTATATATTATCCGCTAGAAACTTATAGGAAGCTCTCTACGTATTGCTCTTGCCTTTATTTTTATTACTGTACTAGCCCTCTTTGCCCTATTATTTTATGCTTAAGTATATAGGGCCGATAGTTCTACTTTAAGATTTTTGCAGATAAGGCTATCGAGTATCTAAGGTCTATTTAGAACCTCTCTATTACACTTAATTATACGGACCTAAAAATTAAACTAATTAGCAAAATAGTTAAAAGCTATATTTAGTCTGCTAATAATTATCGCTTAGGTCCTATCTTTAAAATAAAAATCCTATAAGAATCTAGAAGCCCTATCTATTAGCAGTAAAATATAATAGAAACCTTTATAGTCTATAGGAAAGTTATAGAAATCTAGCGCAATTATATATCCTAGTGTTTCTAAATAAGGTCTTAGAAGCCAACTAATCTATTGCGTAATTTTTGCTAGGGCATAATTTTCATACTCTTAGATTAGTATCCCGCTAAGTTTAATATAGACCCTGTTATAGCTATTGCTTAGATATCGTACTGCCTAAGAACTAGGATATCCTAGGCGTTAATACTATACTTCCTCTATAGCTTTTTATATAGTCTATATATTTATATTTCTTTTAATTATAAAAGAGGCATTTTATTAATATAAGGGCAGATATTCTAGTATAAATTAATTATAGCGGAGTTATATTTTTGCAAAGATCTTATTATTAGGTGTTTTAAGTGCGCAGATATTATTCCTCGGCTAATTATACTACTAAATGCCTTTTTTTTAGAGCAATTAGTAGGAGATTAAGTTATAAGCAAAGTTCTTATAGTAGGCAATATTCTATAGTAAAAGGATTGCTTTTCCTATTTTATTAATAATTCTAACTTTAATATCTCTAAAGCCTTTAATCTAGACTATTTTATCCCCTGCCTATATAAAGTCTTTAGGTTTAGCTAGTCGAAAGTTAAAAAAATATATAATATTATTAAAGATATAGATTATTATACTAGAGTCGAGAATTACTAAGTAGAATAATAGGTACTCTATAGCAGAAAATATAATAGTAATATAGAATTTACTTAGGACTCGGCCTAGGCTAGTAGAATAGTAAAAAGAAGAGTTTATAGTATTTATTCCCTGCCTATTATCTTTCTTTAGATTCTTAGCTGCTTTTCTCGCGGCAAGAGTGTTTTTCTACTACTTAGGCGTATTCTTTTAAAGCGCATAGCAGAACCTAGCTAAGTATCCGTTTCCTTTATATATTATATAGGAGAAAAACTTCTTCTTCCTATTAATATCTGCGTCCTTAAATTTAACCTTCTTTTTCTCTAAAGGGATTATCCGCCTTTTTTCTTCTTCCTTTTCTTTTCCTTTATATCTTTTTTTCTTATTATATTTCTTATTATCTATATTCTAGTTATTTCTTCTACGGAAGGTTAGAAATGCTCCGCGCTCTATACCTCTAGTTAAGTTATTTAGCAGGGTATTAAGATGCCTTATAAATTCGTTAGTAAATTTATACAGGTTATATTTATCTTAGTTAATTTTATTAGAGTATTCTAGAATATTCGTCTATATCTGCATAAACTTATATAGTTATATAGCGTTATAAAAGTCCGAGATCTAAGTTTCTTTATCTATAGCCTAGGAAAGTTCCTCTGCTTTTGCATTATTTATTATATCGCGCTATTAAGTAAACTATCTATACTAACTCCTTAGGGGGCTGCTATTATTAGCTATACTAATTATTCTATAGTATTTCTTATAAAGGTTCTAATAAACTTCCTTATTACTTAACCTAGCCTTTGCTTTAATAGCTATATACTACTCCCTAATATTAGTATAGTTCTTATAATATATTATATACTATTATACCTTAAGGGTATTTCTAATCTACCCTTATAATTCCTTTGCAGACTTTTTTTTCTTCTTCTAGTCTTTTTTCTTCTCCTAGTAGATTATATAGTATAAATTAAACTCTCTAACCCTTTAGTCTTATTTAGTAAGTGCTAATTTATCTATTTCCTCTGGATTTATAACTAGTGCTATAGGTTTTTCTAGGAAATGCTTAGACCTAGAGATCTAGGTCTAGAGATCCGATTTTTCTGCTTTATTAATAAATATTATATTCTATGCTTTCTACTTAGCGCTATTTATTAATATAATATTTTTCTTTATTATACTTATCTTATTCTTTTATAATTCCTTTAGAAACCGGTTTTTCTTTTTCTTATTAGGTAGCTTTTGCTAGATAATACGGCTTTTAACTATTAGAAACTTAGAGAGATTTCTGCTAGAATTAGGAGGTTATATAGAACGAGAAGTGCGTAGAAGAGTATAATATATATATTTAAAAGTAGATATATATATAGAAGAACTAAGAGCTCTATCCTTGTCTTTCCTAGCGGAATAACCTCTCTATATATACGATATCCGCAGAGATTTCTCTAAGGAAAAATAAAATAGCTAGCTTCTGCTAAGAAAGATTATTCGGTAGTTAGCAAGGCAGCGAGATTTGCTGCGGAGTCTACGGGCCTTGTGTAGCCACGTGACTATAAGAAAGGCCTTTTTTTCTAACATGTATTAAGCATTACTATTAAAAAAAATAGGATAGTAATAACTTAGTACTTAGCCTAGAAATAGTTAAGCTTTCTAAAAGGATAATTAAAGCAAATATAATACATATCTAGCTAAATATAATTACTAACTTAGAACTTTTTAGCTAGCTAATATATAGTATTAAAGGAGTCCTATTAATACTATTACGCTTATCTAATACTAGCTTACGCTAGGTCTATCCCCTTTTTAAAGTATTAGAGAAAGGCAATAGTATGCCTTTTAGGCAAGGCAGATAAGATAGGCAGGGATTATATAATCTTAATTAAGGGAATATTAAACCTATATAAAAAACAATTTAAGCTAAGCCTAGTAATTAATAACTTATAGTTATTTAATATAAGCTAGTAAGCAGGGAGATAAATAGCCTAATCTAATTAAAAAAAGGCTATTATATAGCAAAGAATAGCCTATACCTCCTAGTTAGTATGCTCTATACTACTATTTATCTATAAATAATAAGATATAAATAGGAGCTGCTAGACCCTAATAAGATAGTAAAGGGCAAACTAGAAGCTCCTAGTCTAATTTAAGCGGTAATCTAAGATTAGCTATATAGGGAAGCTATAAAAGCGCTAAGTAGAAATAAAATAATGCATATAAGCCTTAGCATTTATAAATATTATAGCCTTAAGCTAGATATACTTAAAAAGCTAGTCTATAATAACTATAAGAAAACGCAGAGAGTTAAAAGAGTTAGCAGGAAAGTTAGTTATAAAATTAATTAAGATTATAGACTAAAAATAGTTAGTAATAAAAAAGGGCTAAAGGAGGCCTTAGTAATAATAATAGCAAAGGTAATCCCTATAGTAATAATAGTTATATATAAAGCACGCAATATCTATAAATATCCCCTCCTAGTAAAAATCACGCTAAAAAAGCTTAAACGTAATATTCTTCCTAGGGTAGCTAGCAAAAGGCGAGTTATAAACGCGCCTAATTAAGGATATAGTAAGGGGTTCCTAATAAGGGACCTAGAAATAGCTATAGAATTATAGAAATCTAGTAGTAGAGATAGTATAATCTGCTACTTATTTATAAGTATAGGCCTTAGGGGGAAACTTCCTTATTACTAAATACAATACGTTAAGGCAAATAGCATATAATAAATCGTACTATAAAGCAAAGTACTATAACTCCTATAAGTGCGTATTAGGGAAAGGGGTAAGAGAATTATTAATATTAAGGAGGGGAATAAAAGCTACTAATAGGTAGGAAGAATAGTTTAGCAAGGAGATTATTAATAAAAGTAAAAAGGGAACCCTAGTTATAAGCTAGTAAGGAGTACGCGCCTGCTAATAAGGAACGCGTACTTATAGCAAAGCTATCTAAAAGCATAAATTAAAAAAGGCTATATTATCTAGCTAAAATAAAAAGGCATATTATAGTACTCCTAATTACGCTAGGAAAGAGCATTAGAACGCGTAGCCTATAAGCTAGGGCAGTAATAAAAGTAAAAGTTAAATAAAAATAACGTTTAGCTTATTATGCCTAATATTCTAATATTTGCTTAAGGGTAGTAAAGTACTTAAAGGCCTTATAGTCTATAAGAATTATAAAAAGTTTAGTAATACTTATATAGCTTAGCTAACTATGCTTTTAAGCAAGTAATAATAGTAAAAAGCTCCTTATTATAAATAGTATAATTCCTCTCTATAGGCTAGAGCTTCTAGGAAAAGTACGCAATAAAGCAGAGGATTTTATCCTCCCTTATTTATAATAAGCAACCCCTAAGGGCCTTACTAGAGTAATCCGTTTTAATAACTATTAGCTAGCAAGGATCCTACTATACTAGAATAAGGTAAGTAATAAAAGCAGCCTTAAGGCAATTAAAAGCCGTCTAATATTCGGCTATCTACTAAAAGGGTACGCTATAATAAGTTAAATTAATAAAAGGGGCTATAATATATAAGAAGCAAGGGATAAAATTATAATAGAAGTTTGCAAAGCTAAGGAAACTATAAATACCCTAAATATAGGAAGGCGCTTCCTAGTTATATATTATAGCTACTTTATCTAAGTTAGGATATATTTTATAGCTAGCGTGTATAATAAACCCTAGGTACTTAACCTTTTTAATTATAAAAGCGCACTTATTAATATCTAGAAATAAACCTATAGCCTATAACTTATCTATAATAGCCTAACCCTTATACTAGTAGTTAGCACGCAACCCCTTAGAATAAATTAAAATATTATTAAGATACGCTATAATAAAATCGCTAAAGGAAGTCCTTAATATATTATTAATATATTACTAGAAAAAGGCAGGCGCCCTAGTAAAGCTAAGAGGGCAAATAAGCTACTTAAAAAGCCTAAACTAGGTATAAAACGCAGTTAGGTATTTATCGCCCTTTATAATATATAGCTTATAAAAAACAGCGCAAATATCTAACTTTATAAACTAATAAGCACTAGAAAGGCTATATAGCGTTTCCTTAATTAAGGAAAAAAAGTAATAGTCCTGCTCTATAACTTTATTTAAAGCGCAATAGTTAATATAAAACGCTAGCTACTACTTAGCTTTTTTGCAAGAAAGATAAGGGCAGCTGCTAATAATAAGCTTATATAAATCTACCCTTTATTTATTAGGTCGGTAATTTGCTAGCAAACCTTAAAAAGGTATTCCTATAGTATATTATATTAAAAGCCCTAGGGGAGAGCAGGCAAAAAGCTATCTAGGTTATAATATAGGCGAATATAGTAATCCTAGCTACTATAGTAAGGTAGTAGGGCGCTAGCCTTCTCCTTGCTAAAAAGATTAGCAAAGTTAGAGACTTTAGTTAGAAAAAAAGGTATAGAAAGCGCTTTAGGGGATAGGGTAATATAGAGCGCTAATAAAATCTCGCGTAGGCTAGTTATAAGGAACTAGAAACCTTTAGAATAATAAGTCTCTTAGTAAATAAGGCCTATAAAAGTTAAACCTATAATAGCAACTATAGAGTAAAATACCTAGCAGGCAGCGCTGCTTTAAATAACTAGGTTATTTATAGAATAGATAATTAACTCCTGCTTGCTAGCGCGGATTACAATATTATAATATATAAGCTATAGAATACTAAGAATAAATTCCTATATTAGCCTAGAGATTATATAGGCGATAATAGGCATAAGCTACCTATTAATATTAATAATAAAACGCATAATCTCCTAAATTAATAATATTTCCTTAAAATAATAATACTAATCTCGATTAATAGATATAGCTATCTAGACTATACGCAGTTAAGGAAGATATACTCTTTTAAGCTAGTAATATTAAACTAGCGATTCGCTTATAATAGTATAATAGTTATAGCTACTATCTGCTTATGCATTAATAAAAATAGTAGAGTTTATAAGTATAGGAAAAAAAAGCATAGTATTTATATCCCTTTTAATTTCCTTAAATTATATTACTAAACTACTATTTATATCCTTAATATAACTACCTGCCCCTAGTAAGAGACTTATTATAAGGGTAGTATATTTCCTGCCTAGCCTAGAGAAGTATTAAAAGCATTTATTATATCTATAAAACGCATATATAATATAAACAGGCGATATACTAAATAGAGGTTATAGGACTTTAGGAAATGCCTAGGAATACTATAGCAAAGGCATATACTATTAACGCAGCGCTATTTAATTATATCCAAGCTAACCTATATTGCTTAGCAGTAGGTATTAGACTATTATAAATAGCAGGCAGCGGGTTAAAAAAAAGTGCCTATACTATAGATATCTATTATTAGGGTATTAGGGCATAAACGCGTCTAGCTAGCTAGAAGAGCCCTTTTAGTATTAGAATAAGCCTTAAAGCGGAAGGCTTTAATATTAATAGCAATAGACTTAATATATATTACTGCCCTAGCATAGTTATTATAAAGGATATCGCGCCTAATATAGTAATAATATAACTTAGATAAAAAGGAGTAATAAAAGCATTAGACTTTAATAACTTTATTCTATAAGGCCCTACTTAATAAGGATAACTTAGCCTTAAAGCAGATAAGAAAATCTAAAAAGGACTTAATAAAGCGCTATATAAGTTTTTCTAGCTCTGCTATAGCTATCTACTAATAGTAGGGGTTTGCAAAAATACTATTAAAGTAGTTAAGGAAGTGCTCCGTATTATAAGCATATTCTTCCTCTTGCTTTAAAAAAAGGGCTATTTTAGCTTATATAAAAGGCATAAAGTATTAATATAAAAACACCTACTAGTTATAAGCAGTATTAATAAATTTCTAGTTAGTAACTAGCTTATACGCTATAAGCAAGCGCTATACTAGGAATAGTATTTTATCCCTATTAAATAGCAATCTAAGTAGTAGCGGCTTGCGCTTAGGGCGGCTCGACTATACTATTACCTATTAATTTAACTATAGTATAGTATCCTACTACTATAAGACGATATATTAAAGCTTAGCTACCTATTAAGATAATTAAAAGTGCATATTAGGGTCCTTTATAGTAGGAAAAAAAAGCAAAAAGGGAATTAATCCTTATTATCTATAAGGGTCTAGCCTAGTACTGCTATAGAATAGCGACCTAAATAGTAATAATAAGGATAAAAAAAATAAAGGAAAAATATAATATATAGTAGGGAGGTAGGGCTATATGCGCGCGGCCTATACGCGTAGATAAGTTATCCTCGCATAGTATAATAAGATCTGGGCAAAGCCTGGATCCTTTATAAGAACTACTAAAAAAAAAAAAGAAAGAGAGAAAAGCTCTCTAATAGCTAGCTATATACTTTATAAAGTCGGCTATTAGTAATAAGCCCGCGTTTAATACAAGCTTATTATATCCTAACTAAGCTAGAGAGCCTGCTACCTATATACCTATAATCTCCCTATATAAACATAATTAGGTTAAAGACCTAGTCCTTTATATTTTACTAGGCAAAAGTACTCCTATACTAAAATAACTAGGTATACCCTTATACTTTTAGCTAGAAATACCCTTATATCTTTATAACCTAGCTAGCCTGCTAATATACTAGATACGTATATAGCCTACTTGCTTATTTCTACTATAGCTTATAGGACTAGGACTCGTCCTGCTTAAAGCACTTCGATATATAAATATTTCTATACCTAGTTTAGCATACTACCCCCTAAAAAGACTGGTTTTCCCCTAAGTATAGCCTGGTTTTTCTAGCCTGCTTTTACCCTGTTTAATTCCTATATACTAACTATAAGTCCCTAGCATATAATAATAAATAAATACTCTGCTTATTAAATAAGTTAAGGTATTTAAATAAAAAGAACTTTTATTAATACTAGCCTTTATATCTAAAAGAGAAAGCAAAGTTATAGCTTTAAGAGTAAAGTTTTATTATTGTTTAATATAAAGCTATATATATAGTAGAAATTTATCCTTATTAAAGTTAAGCTATATTGCTATACCCTTCCTTTAGTATTGCTTTAAAAGCAATATAATATTAACTTAGAGCTAATAAAAAAAGCAAAGAGGACTAATAACTAAATATCCTCAACCGAGTTATAAAAACACTCGCCTTTTATAAGTATAAGATTTAAGTTTAATAAAAATATATAGCTTTTAAGTTTTTTAAACCCTTTAAAGCTATGCTAATATAAGCTATTAGCCGATTATTTAACTCTTAAATAAAATTTATTTATAAGGAGAAAAAAAGCATAATAAAAATTAATTTGGTTTTTTTTAATTTATAATAATTGTTATTTTTTACTGCCTCTTTTAATCTGGTTTTTAAAGTTGGTACAGGCCCTTTAGCACAGAAGCAAAAGATAGCAAAATCTATATCCCGCCGTATCTCATACAGGAAAAAGGAAATAGTTAGGCATGGACTTCCTCGTCTTGTCTAGCCTGGCGTCGTTGTCAGGCACTTGGTGTGGCAGCCGGAAAAGGAGTATCATTTCGTTGTGCCACCGTATAGCTGCTGTATGGCTGTTTCGTAGTCATATTCCTCGAGAGCAGCCAGTCGAGTTCCCCGGTCATACTGGGATCTCCTACGGCGTTGCTCATCTCGAAAATGTTGCCCGGCATTAGGTGTGAAGAGCCCTGTCGACGAGTGAATTGCAGAGTTATTCCAACCCTTTTCAATTTGGAGAGTAGGTATTCCGTATTACTTACCGACATGCTCTGCATTTTCGCAACTTCTCTTCATTTTTGACTGATTATCTGGCTCTGGGAATGGCTCCTCCTTGCCTGCAAGCTCCGGCATGGGACCATTAGAGGTGAAGTAAAGCTGCGAAGTTTTAGGAAAACCAATGAGTCGTTCAAGACGATATCACTACATTGAACAAGTCGGATAGCCAACACACCTTAGGTCGATAATGAGGTGCCTCCAGCATCACGGAGCTGTTGCGGAACTTTTGCACCAAACAATCTTTGCCCTGAATGGCTGACGGTGGATCAGCTCCTGTCACCAAGGCACATGTGTTTCACTTTCTCATACTAGCGTAGGATATCTCGGCAACCTTGTCACTTTTAAAGCAGTTCCTGGATGCTGTTTAGTCGGGGACCACCTACAGCCATCCGCGCACTTACCAGCGCTGATTGCCGCGCGCATCAACGAACTGCGAACGAACTGTTAGTTGGTTTGTACCGATAGCTTAGCGTTGGCTGTTGGGTTCGCTGACATCTATGATATCTAACGGCTTTCCAGAAACATCAGTATCCGTGGTCTGCAGGCTTCCGAAGAAACACGACCGCAAGCACTGGCAAAGCTGAAGTGATTACTCACATCGACGAAATTGATAAATGCGTAGCCGACACTATCCAGGCAGAATCAGGCGTCAAAACTGGCCCGCGAGTAGGCAGAATGGTTTTTTGCGACCACGACTCACTTGCAATCATTGGCGAAATCAATGCGAAGATACATAAAGTCATACTTTCCCCAGCTAGATTCATCAATGATTCTCTTGAGCATCGACTGGTCGACTTTATTCGGTATATTTCGTAGCATTATCTGTTTCTTTGTTATGAAATGAACAGTCACACAGGTGCAGCAGGGCATACCGTAGTGCGAACGTCAATGCCTTCGCGGATTCGATTGATGTCAACGTGATTATGATGACCTGCGACACTGTGATTTGACGATCTACTGATACGCAGGGCATTCTGCCTGCGTGCTTCAGACCTGCCAAAGCCGGGTATTGATCTGCACAGACTGTAGTTCTTTTGAACAGTCAATGCTGGCGATGGCGGCGAATGGTAGAGAGATCCGACGCCTGCAAATGATGGCGAGATTGGTCCCAAGGGAGTTGCTGGTCCTTGCGACGCAGGAGGAAAGAAAGAATTAACCATGCAAGACATAGCTGGGCCAATGGGTGCCGGCTGAACAACCAGTGGGTACAGGGCGAATGGAGACTGGATTTGCAGGCCATGAGCAGGTCTTGTTCCAGTAATTTTTGATGAAGCCGAAAGCCGCTGTGCTTGTGACTCGTCGTGACTTTGCCCAAGGTCGAGGCTCTGAAATGTGCCGACGATGTCGGAGGGCTGAGTCGTGGTCATCGTGTGAGGTAAAAAGACAAAGTGAATACCCTAGTTGAGAGAAAAGACATTTAGCTGGTGTGTGGCGTGCTTAGAAGGAACCGACTAACCTCATTAGTGACGATATTACCCAAGTTCGAGGCCGCAATCACTGCAGTTGACACATCGCAGAATTCTGCGACGGCCCTGAACGAACCATTCGGGAAGATAGACCGGCCGACAAAGGCAAATAGCTGGCCGTGCGCTTGCAAAAAGCCACGTGCGATGTCCATGGCGTGAGAAACACCGAAAGTGGTGCCCTGAGGCACGGCGGCGAACACGAAAATTTTACCAGAGTTGCTTACTATCGACTCAGGGAACTTGTTTTCCTTTATAATAAGTTAATAACTGTAAGATAAGTGATTCTTGGGGCAATTAGCGGACGGAGCACATGCCTTTGGACGCTGGACCGGGTGGGCGTATTCAACCTCCCAGCTATTTCCTGCAACTCGTATGCTGGCAAGAGCCGAACAGGCATCCCTGATATCCGTAAAAGATATCAAAACATGTCTATCGATGGCTTCAAAATAACGAGTTCCATGAGGTAGTTCTCCAGTAGCCTCTAGTCCCTATGATATATGTTAGAAAAGACGGATAATAGATTTTGGAAGTGATGGTTCACAGACATCGAGCACCAGGCTGATTTCTGATATTGAGATGGGCATAAGGGATGAAACTTTGACGTTCCGTGAGAGGCCCAAATCATCGCTGAGGGCCACCGCGATGGGGCCACCTTCACCCATAAAGGGGAGTTGTTTCACGGCAGGAAATGGGCTAAAGGCTAGAGCGGTAGGCGACAACCTGGTACCAAGTCGATGTGATGGTGTGACGAATGGGTCTTTATCTAGAGACGTGGCCGGGAACGAACGCGGAAGACCCTGGGGATGTTTGGAAGAGCCATTATCCGGCGAAAATGTCGTCAGACGCGTATCTGGCGTTCCTTTGAGAGAATCCGCCCCGCCGCTTGACGACCTGGGGGACGAAGGGTTTTCCATATCGCGATTCTGCGCCATAGTGAGCAGCTGACAATGGACGAGGATCTAAGGGTTCCTCTGGCGAAGGTTGGGAAATTTTTCTCCTTCAACCCAGAGCGCCCTTTTTCATTGACCTGGCAGTTCCGCTGCAACTTCCTTATGGCAATACAGCGGATGCAACTCGCGAGCTCACTCGTTGGTGGTGTCAGATTAGGTAGAAGGACCCAGGGCTGGCGAGTGTTGGCCTGGAGAAGTAAAGATGAAAGATGAGAGGTGGTTAAGGCAAGGAAACGAGGAGGCCAGCGCTTTGATGGATTGGTGCGGGATTCCCTAACGATAGTAGCGACTGCCAGGTTCTTCCGGGTCCTTCCTCTGGGGCGTCGTCCATTTTTTCTTATCGTCTATCAACCCACCTGCCTATCTACCTACCTCATCCAACTGCTCACCTGCACTTCTCGTTTGTGCAGGGCACAACTTTTGACACACCGACTTGAGGTTTGTTGCTAGTAGCAGGAACAAGCGGGAAACACAAGACTGCACAGCAAACCAATCTAAGGCAACTACAGGAGCAAACGCTGCAAATCGACATTGAGAATGGCATGCCTTTTGAGGGCCGAGGCAATTTTCTTGACTCACTCAAACCAAGCCTGACACAATAGTAGGACGACATCTGGACGGGAAATTAACGTATGTACAGCTCTTGAATTTGTCTGTGATACTGTCACAATTAGCAGTGACGCACTACCTGTAGTATGGGTCTCAAATCCACATTCGAGATATGATCCAGCTTTCCAGACTCTTGAAGGCGGAGTGTGGGAAAGATGTAAGTACTCGACCATCGTTAACACGGTCAAGACGCTGAACTCTTAAGAGGCAATTTCTATAAAGGTTGCACGTGACGTAGCTTATACTAAAGTCTATATGAGAGGACCCTAAGAAAGTATAGACTAAATAGCGGCTCAGGCTCTTAAAAGTAGAGGCACCTCCGTAAGATGCACTAATAACAGCCCCTATAAGGCACCGCTCAACACTCCTGTCAGAAACTTAGAGAGATTTCTATCGTATTAAAAGTACATAAATACAACTATATATAACGCGAATCGTCTACGCGTTTCTATGCGTTCCTACTCCTAAGGGGAATAACTTAGGATAAGTATATATAGATAAAGCATTTAATTATATAATAGGGCTATATTTAAGCAGTACTTATAATATAATTAAATTAATCTTAATCTAAAATTAAAAATAAATTATAAAGGGATTAGGAAAATAAAGTAAAAGAAAAGGATTAGGATTAAGGCAATATATATATAAACTCTAGCTTTTTCCTTTAAGGAAAAAGGGATATATAAAAGAATATAGGAATAGATTAAAAACTTAAGCTATTTAAAGCAGAGTTCCTTTTTATAGTAATTAGTATTCCTATTAGCTATTAATATAAGTCCTATATTTAATAAAAATATAGATTAGCTAGGAATAAATGCTTAGACTTAAGCTAGGAAATAACTTTTACTTTAGGAAAAAGAATAGACTCTTATAGCCTATAGTTTTAATCTCTTATAGTAATAGATAGTATAATAGCTGCTTAGAAGACTAAATTAACCCTAAATAATAATAAATCCTTAGGAAAGAATAGACTCTTATAGCTTATAGTTTTAATCTCTTAAGGACCTTGACTTATACTTAGAACGTTTAGAAATAATAATTAAGACTATAATTATTTTTCTAGAAACCTTCTTAATTATTCTTTTATTTTATTTTTTTACTTTTTATAACTTTAAGAATACTTTATTTTAATACTAACCTGAAATGAAATAGATATTGCTTTTATACTATACTTATTTTCTTTTTATTTTAAATGGATTATATTTTTTATATTTTAATTACTTTTATTTAAATATATAATTATTTTTAAAATAAATTATACTTTTTAAATTAAGAAAGCAAATCTCTTTTATTAATATAAGTAAGGCAAGCAGGCAGAACTTTAATCTTATATCCTCCATAGTCGAGTCCTTTTATAACTCGGTTTAGAATCCCTATAACTATTTATTCTCTCCTCTCTGCTTCCCCTATCTACCCTAGGGTAATATCGAATTACGACTAGAATAATACTAAAAAAAGGGCAAGATAATATAGATTAACCCTAAATATAAAGAATTTTTACCCTATATATAGCTCTAGACTAAATTATACTAGGATTGCCTCCTAAAGGCTATTATACTGCTTTATTTTTTAAATATAAAAGCTAGTATTAGTAAGATTATTTTAAGAAATACTTTTATTTTTATATAGGCAATTATTAACTAACTTATAAAGTTAGAAAAGGGCTAGGAAAGTACCCCCTTATTTTTAATCCCTTTTATTAGTAGTATATTTTTAGCTATTATAGCTGCTATTTCCTCTTTATTTAATAGCCTTAAGGCTAGTAGGACCCTATTATAAACTATAGTCACGGCTTATTTACTAGTAAAAATAATTAAAAAGCATATTCCTAGGGAGTATAAGTATTAGCTTATAATCTGCTTTAATTCTATTATGCCTTTTTTCTATACTTAAGGCCTTAAAGCTATAATATTAAGCGTTAGCTAAATACTTTATAAATAGGGTATAGCCCTAGCTATAAGAAAGCTACTTAGTAGTTATATTATAGTAGTTTTTTAGGACTCTATTTATAAGCTTTAGTCTAACCTAGAGTAGCTTTATACTATATTTAGAGAGAAGGTATACTTAATAAGCAGCAGGTTTACTATTATTATAAAAGGCATACTAGCTAGGGCATTAAAAAAAGGCAGTAAGAAGGCCCTATAAAAGGAGATTAAGTTAGCAAATAAAGTTTTAGTAATTCGACTCTATATATAAGTAGGGCATTAATATATATTAGTATAATATAAGAGAGGACTCTGCTTAAGTTAGCTCGGGTCCTTAATTTATTAATATCTGCTTATATCTCTATATATTCCTCTTCCTTAAAGGAAAAGGCTAGAGTTTATATATATAGTTTCCTAATCCTAATCCTCTTTTTTTGCTTTATTTTCCTAATCTCCTTATAATCCGCTTTTAATCTTAAATTAAACTCGATCCGATTATACTATAAGCACTGCCTAAATATAGCCTTATTGCGTAATTAAATGCTTTATCTATATATACCTATCCCTAGTTATTTTATTCAAGGGTAGGAATATATCGAAACGTATAGATAATTTGTATTATATATAGTTATATTTATATACTAGCAGTCCTTTTTTTATTATTAAATTATTATAAGGGAAAGAAATAAAATAAGAAGAAAAATATAGGAAAAGAAACTATATATAGGAAAAATAGAAAGGAAGAAATTATATAGGAAATAAATAAATAAATATATAAAGAAGAATATAGTAATTAAAAAAGAGTAAAAGAATTAGTCTTTTATAGGATAGTAGGGTTATAGTATATACTTATTATATTTTATGCTTTTTATATGCATATATATAACTTACCCTATAAAATAAATTTATTCTTTTCTTTCCTCTTATACTTTTTCTTTTCTTCTTCCTTCTATACTCTTAAAAAAGCTAAAAAAAATCTTACTAATATTACTAGTAAGTATAACTAAACTCTAATAGAAATAGTAATAGTATTTTCCTAAAATTATTATATAAGGCTAACGAAATATTTTATAAAGGTTTTAAAAATACTACTAAAAATAGTAAAGAAATATAAGGGTAAAGGAAAAGGGGGGGGCTATAAGGCTAGTAAGGGTAGTAGGTTAGGGCTAGCAGGTAATAAAATACTTATAATACGCAAAACTACAATTATAAGCAGTAATAAAAAGGAAGATAATAATAATAAAGTTTTACTAGTGCTTACTCTGCGTATATATTAAGGTATATGGGATTTTAATCTAATTTAGTCGCGATTTTAGAAAAGATTTCGTAATATTTAAAAAAGAGTTTTAGACTAATTTTATATAGCTCTTCCTGCTTCTTTATTAAGTAGTTTACTATTAATACCTTAGCTATTAAAACGCTCTTTGCCTTCTATAATACTAAGTTAACGCCTTTTCCCTACTATATTAATGCTTAAAACGCTAGCAATAATAATAAGGATACTAAAAATGCCTAGTAGCTTTTAGTATTATAATTTATAAACCCTAAGTTAGGGTTATTTATATAGCAAAGCTACTAGGATATTACTATGCTTTTAATATATATCCTAGCTTATATAGTAGCCCCTAATAACTAATACTTATTAAGAGCAGGATTTAGTAATAGTAAAGAGCTGCTTTTATTACTCTTCCCAGGGATTATATTATAACTTTATAAGTATCCCCTTTTAATATCGAGATGATTTTTAGCTAATATTAAATATAAAGCTAGTATAAAGGACTAGGTCTTTAACCTAGTTATATCTATATAGGGGGATTATAAGTATATAACTAGCAGGCTCTCTAGCTCGACTTAGATATAATAGACTTATATTAATACAGGCTTATTACTAATAGCCGACCTTATAAGGTATATAGCTAGCTAGCGGGGAGCTTTTCTCCCTTCCTCTTTATTTTTTCTTAGTAGTTTTATTTATTACTCCTCTTTAGTTCGACTTAGTATTATCTCTTTATCGACTCCTTTATATTAAATAGATCTTTTTTCTATTTATAACTATAACGCGGAAAGTATAACTTCGGAATACTATTAAATTTTGCCTACCCCTAATATATTAGATTCTCGCTCTAGACTTCTAATATAGCTAGCCTTTTTTTAAGCGAAGTTTGCTATTAATAGAGTTATAATTAGGAATAATTACTCCTAGTTCTTCTACGTTTATTTACGACTTAGTACTTTCTAGCAAAGTTTCCTTTTATATATATTATATATTAATAATTTTGCTAATTAGCCTAAATCCTTCCTAGTATATATTAATAAGACTCTTAGCAAATTATATAAGGAGCAATATATAGGTCTTTTTTTAGTTATATTATTATAAGAGATATTAGAGTCCCTTAGCATATATACTATATAATAGGAATATATTTTCTTTAAGGCTAGATAGTAATACTAGTCTAACTATACTAAGATTATCCTATTAGCTTCTAGTCTTTATATTAAGCCTAAAAAGCAACTAAATTAGGAGATAATATAGCCTATAATATATCTAGCTTTTGCATTACTCTTAAGGAGCTTTAATAGTATATTTAACTCTAGGGATATATCTTAGGAAATATTAAATCTTCTGCCTTATACTAAGGCTAACCTAATAGATATTAGTTCTATTAAATCTAGCGCTTCTAGCATACCCTAGTATAAGTATTGCTATAAATATAACTAAGTTAGTTACTTTTAATATAACTGCCCTTAGCTATATATAAAATTTCGGATTACTAGGTTAGTATTAGATCCTAGGCTAGCGGAAAGGACTAGGGGCAAGGCAGAGATTTTTAACTAAGGCAATAAGGTATAAGGGATTTATAGATTAGCTATAAGGGTTATAGTCTAGGATAGGCTAGGCGATTAGTTATATATACTCTGCTTTTATCTTATATATATTAATTTATTATTAGTATATAACGCAGGGCAGGGCAGTATATACTAATATTAATTATACTAGGGTAGGAAAATAACCCTTATAACTAAGCAATACAGCGTATATTTAGGGCTAGGTTAGTTATTATAGTAAAAAGGGCCTTTTAAGCCTGCACTGCTTTAATAGGACCCTTTTAAGGCATGCGCTAGTTATATAGGATTCCTTTTATTAACTGCTTAAGTAGCTGCTTTCCTGCTTTAATATAGGCGATATAACTCTATATTCTATAAACTCCCCTTTTCTAGGAGGGACTAGCTAGTAGTTAGCTGCTTATAGCAAGCCTTTATAGTTTATATATAGCTTTGCGCTAGCATAATATATAGCTATTATAGCGTTAACTATATAGTATTAACTAGCTTATACTTCTTATCTCCTCTAGGGAAAAAAGGTATATAAAGGACTAGGTTTTTAACCTAGTTATATCTATATAGGGGGATTATAAGTACGTAACTAGCAGGCTCTCTAGCTTAACTAGGATATAATAGGCTTATATTAATACAGGCTTATTACTAATAGCCGACCTTATAAGGTATATAGCTAGCTAGCAGGGAGCTTTTCTCCCTTTCTCTCTTTCTCTTCTTAGTAGTTCTATTTATTACTCCTCTTTAGTTCGACTTAGTATCGTCTCTTTATCAACTCCTTTATAGCTAGTACTTAAAGCAGGTCAAGCTGCCTAGGCTTTAGCAGCTTTTACATAAACTAACTACCCTTTTAATAAGGGGCAAAAGAGCAAGCATACGAACTTAGTATAAGTAGTAATATAAGCTAAATAGGAATTTAGGATAAAAAAGTAATCCTATAATATATTTAGCTAGCTAAGAGTGTTACGCGCTACACATACTAACTCTCAGGCTATATATCTATAAGACTAACCACGAGGGCACTAACTATTTAATAAAAGCCCTAATAGACCCTAGGTTACGTATAGTAGTATATATAGTCGTCCTTAGTGCGCATAGCTTTATGCCCCTTTTCCTCTTTTCTCTTTATCTTAGAATCTTTATTTATAATGCCTATAATATATTTACTTATTATTTTAAGGCTATTATACTATTCTAAGATTAATATATTGCTAATAAGCAGTTTATTAATACGTACTAACCTTATATCTTATATAAAAATGCAAAATACCCGTATAATATAACCTAAGACTAGACTATGACCTTTTATTGCTAAGATAGGCAGCTAAAACCCTAGAAGACTCCCGGACCCTTTAGACTATTTAATTAAGCTCCGAGGAATAAAACCTAAGACTTAGACCCGCTTCTTTATATATATCTAGAAGCTAAGACTTAACCTTTCCTAAACGCTCTATAAGATTAGCCTTAAGAGAATTAGAATATAACCCCTAAGACTAAGATTATAATATTAAGGATAAAGACTATTTAATTATAGCTTTTTCCTTAATAACCCTAACTAACTAGGACTTATAGTCCTAGTTAGCGGCTCTTTAGCAGTAGATTGCTAACTTATAGAGCTAATAGACCCCTAAGCCCGCCCGCTATAGAGAAGCCTCGATAGCCTTTATAGATCGATCTACTGCTTTTATCCCTTCTAGAAAGGCTATATAGCCTATTTTTACTGCTATTAGATAACCGAACCTAGCTTATTCTAACTTAGCTAAGACTTGCTATAAGGATATTAGAATATTCTCTAAAAAGAAAGGCGAGTTTAGCGCCTTTCTAACTAACCTAAAAGATAAGATAAAGACTAATAAGGCTACTTTTTAGGATAAGGAAAATAGGATAGGCTTTTTATTTTACTTCTTTAATAGCAAGGCTTATAAGACCCTTAAGACCTAGTACGACTTAATAGAACGACTTTTTTCTAGACTAGTAGAGATAATCTAGTATCTTAAGTCCGCTTATAGCAATCCTAATAAGTTCGCAAAGGCTGCTAAGCGCCTCTACTGCTTAAACTTCTCGATCTCTAGCAAGTAGGAGATCTAGGAATTTATTACGGAATTTAATAACCTAGCTGCTAAGACTTATATACTATTTAATTAAATAAAGTATATGCTTTAGGACTACTTTTTAACTAACTTAGACTCTAGCCTATTAACTAAGACTAAGGATAATAACTGTAGGTAGGGCATTAACATATGTTAGTATAACACAAGAGAGGACTCTGCTTAAGTTAGCTCGGGTCCTTAATCTATTAATATCTGCTTATATCTGTCTTCTCTTTCTTCCTCTGTTAGAGAGGAAGACGAAATATATACAAAGTCTTAAAGGCATCTGGGTTAAACTAGAGGTAATACACAATTATCCTAAACTCTATACAATCCGAATACATAGCCGCCCCCTTTCTCCTTTAAACTAGTATCGCTACGATCTTAGTATAAACTTATTATAATATCGTATGCTTATCGTGCTAAGTTCAGGGGTAATCTACCTCCCCTTCTATACTGCCCCTATTATGCTCCTATCTCCTATCTAAAGGAGCACGATACTTATGCGGAAAGGGGTAATATATACTATAATAGGGATAATATTAAATATCTAGCAGAAAGGGGTTTGCGTGCATTATAACTATAACTATCGCCGAGTTAGTTAGGAGAAAGGGGCTTATGCAGAAACAGGTTATTCCGCCTTCCGTAGTTAAGTTCCTAGTTCTAACGAATATATACTAGCAGTTCTTTCTTTATCGGATCGAATCTCGTTTAGATTCGAACTAATATTATACTAGTTTACCTCCTTCCTCGTTATAAATCCCTCTAGCGAGATAGTAGCCTTATTTATATCTATAAGACGTTCTAGCGTCTTGTTTAGGGTCGCTTTTATTATAGCGTTAGCGGGATTATCCTTTCCCGCAATCTATTGGATTTTATCGATCTCTCGCCCCTTATATAATTCTCGGATAGACATAATATCGATTATAAGTCGTTTCTCTTTTATTATTCTAAGCTTAACGAGGCACTTATATAGCGAGAAAGAATCTATATATAATACGATAGGAACTCGGGCCGATCCTAGCTTAGCTATAATGCGATTTAGTATTATTGCTAGGGAGATCCTAATATCGAATCCTAATAATATGCTATATATTTCCGAGGCGAGGATACTCCGGGTAATCCTCTTATATTTCGTAGAACTCTAATAGATAACGTTTCCTTTTAGTACGAATTTGTTTACTATCCTGTCTTCGTTGCCTAGGATAATAATATATCTAATCTGCGAGGATAAGTTATTGTTATTTGCAAGTAATCCGTCTATAAAAATAAATAATTTAAGTGCTAAAAAGTTAAGGGGGATATATATTAATCTACGCTATTAATTATCCTTTTGCTATTACAGCTGTTTATTAATCCTCTAGCAGTCTTCCGTAGTAGGTTAGTATTGCCAGGCGGCAATAGACAAGTTAAACGCAGCCTCTAGTTAGCAAACGGATGCAATATAGCCTCCTCGCGCACGTTATTCGAGGTAGCTTTAAGCAAAATCAGGCTAGGAATAATCGATAACTGCAATCTTAGCAGCCTAGCCTTTTTATCGAATCGCTAGCGAATTCGATATAAGATATAGCCGGGAACTATTAAAATCCGTTACGCTACTAGGGGTTAAGTTTACCTGGGGTTTAGAGCAAATTCGGGCGGAATTTAGCTCGGCCTCCTTACGCTTATAGAAATAATTAGTGCCGAGAATAATCGTATTATCGGTTTGTATCCTAATAAGACTAAAATAAGTGCGGCTAGAATGCGATAGGAGAAGGCAGTTATCGAATATAAAGGGTCGTATATAAAGTCGCTAAATATAATACTCGAAATAGGTCCGAAACTAGTAAACTCCGGATTCTGTAATGCCGTATAACGGCTTAATAATACGGATAATCGTCTAAGAAGGGTACTTATCCTAGAGTTCCTTCGGAAAGCTTGCAAGGATTATTTATTTAAGTATTAATTAGGATTGCGGGTAAGCCTAGGTAATATCGCGAAGGCATAACTTTATCCCCTAAGTAATATACGTTAGGGCTAGAGCTAAAAGCAGCCGTTAGCTAACCCTCTAGATCGTAGGAGATTAGGTTAGGATCTCCTTCTTTCCGTTATTATTGTATCCTGCAATAATTAGTCGTGATTTTTCGTACGGGTAATTGGTTATTTTATCCTTGACTTCTCGGATAAGCCTAGCACGAAAAATCCGAACTCCTTTATACTAAGCGGGATCGAACCGTTCGAAAGAGAAAACACCTCGGCCTATAAGGTCTATAATTTCCTTTTAGTCCGATGCTTTAAACAGGGGTCTAGGGGTTATAATCCTGCCTTTAGCGCGAAAACAAAGAGAGAGCGCAAAGTCGTCCTATTCTTTCTTAGATATAAATTAGGTCGAAGTCTTCGGTAACCTTAGCAGGTGAACTTCTAAACGCTATAAGGACCGGGTCTGTTTTCGGGCAGTTTCCGGGTCGTTTTTATCCTATTCCCGGGCAGCCTTTAGTTAGGGATCGTCTGAAAAATAAGGCTATATATATATTAACCGAAATACCTAGAGACTAGTCGGGGACCGGATCGTAACGTCGTGGCTATCGATAGCCTTAAGGGTAAAAGGACTGGTCTAGCCGTCCTTTTCTCTCTAGACCTTAACTTAGCTTTTTAATAGCAGTTAAAAGAGCGTTATAGTATTAGGGCCGTTTCTAGTAGATAGCGCTTCTTTTAGTTATCGAGATGCTATAAGTTTACAAAGAGTCGTTATAGCTTTCTAAACGGCTTCTGCCCGTTCTTGCGTAGTTTTTAATAGTAGTAAATCCTAAGTAATCCTTAGATATGCACTAAAAATAAGCAGGGTTAGGACTAATCTATCCGGGCTAGCGGTATTATTTATAGCTTTAACCGCTATCTAGAGAATAGAATCTCGTCCTGTTATCGCTCCGATTTTATTACTAAGGATTTTATATGCCTAGCGGAGGGGGGTATAGTATTTTTCGACTTTCCCTACGGACTAATGCGCTTCTACTAGTACTTGCTAGCAGGTAATTCCTATTTATCTAGATTTATTCTAGAATTCCTTAGATAAAAAGTTCGTTCCTGTATTATATCGTAACGAATCTAGGGGTCCTAAGTACGTATCGATCTATATCGTTCTTAAAGCTTCCTAGGTATCTTTAGTAGATATTAATTTTAGGAATCGGGCAGCCTAAAAAGATATTGCAGCGTCGATAACGTGCAGGACTGGTTTTCTACTTAGGTATATTACGTCTATAATAATCTCGAAATTAAACTCTTTATTATTATAAAGCGTAAACTTAAATCGGCTAGGTGCCTTGCTATATAACTAATAATATCGGCAGAACTTCGAGATGCTCTCGAGAGTAGTTATTAGCGTTTTATATCCGGCTCTAGATAGAAGTTAGTATAATCGTTGCGCTGCAGGGTGTCTAAATTAGCAGTAGATTATCCTAATTTCGGACTTAGTTAGGAATAAAATCGCGGCGTCTTCTAGTTAAAGGAAGAACTAAGGGTAACCCTATTTGCGAACGACTAGCAGCACTTTATCCTAGCTAACAAGCTCGTTTATTATATTCCGGAAGAAAATCTTTAAGCGATCTATATCTGCTAAAGAAAGAAGAAAAGGGGTAGGCGAAGTAAGAACGTAAAAGGTAATATTTCCGAATAGGGTTTTAATAGTTATATTACCGAGTATAAGTATACTTTATCCTTCGCCGAATTTAATAGAATTAGTGCTAGCAGATGCTTTATTAACTATAAAATGCGGTATTATTTTCTATAGGGCTTCGACCTGATTTTGTCTAGCAGTCGAAATCTATACAGCACTAGTATTAATTATAATTCCTTAAAAAGACTATTAGGAATATCGATCTTCGAGAAGGAATTGCAAAGCTAGCACGGGTTCTATTACGTCTAATATCGGGTCGTATCTAGTAAGAAGGTGCATAAATGCTAACGTAGAAAGAAACTAAAAGGCTTCCTATTGCCTTAAGATATCCTTAGGGTTATCGTTAATCGCGTGCTATTCTTTGTTATATATCTTAAGTCCTTCGAATGCCGTAATATAGGCCGCGAAATCCTTAGGGCCGTTATCTAAAAATTCGCAGTATGCTATATACGAGGTCTTTGCCCGTTTTTATTCTTTAGGCGGGTATTTAGTTAACTAGCAACTAACCTTGCTATATATAAAATACTTCCGAGTCTAGTTCTTATTTAGTCTAAAATCGGATTAGACTCGGGTTATTCTCGAACTATCTTCTAACCGATTTTGTATATTATTCTAATATCTGCAGTCTAAATAATAAATTGCGCTCTATTATAATATCTATTCGGCTTTATTCTTTGCGATCGATATTTCTAGTACAGATTGCAAATCTGCTCGCAAGTTCTCGATATCTTTAGCTAGTCGGAATAGCGCAAATTTAAGTTCTAGTACTCCTTAGCATGCATTAATAAGTATTATGCGTAAGGGAGTATCTCCTTTATATTCCTTTCTAAGGGCTTATTAATATAACTCTAGTTTATCGAATAATTTCTAGAGAACTTCGTGCAGGGATAGTTCCGAATTCGTCCTGCGAACGGATTAAAATATAGTCGATATCTAGTTAGTAAAATAGTATGCGTAATTAATATCCGACTCGAAGTGCTTCTTAAGTTAGTTATATTGCGTCTCGAAAGTATTATACTACTTAATATAATCTATAAAGTATCGTTATACTCAACTAGTCTAAATACGAGGGAAAATTAAATAGAAGTATCTAGGGGCAATCTTTAACAAAAAATAAACGTTAAAAAACAAACGAATAATATTATTAAGCAAATTATATAGTTTTCCTATAAAGTTCTTTATTTTATCCTAGACTTTAGTAAATTTAGTCGTAATATTATTATCGATAGGCAAGTTAGGAGTCGATTTCGGGGGTAACTTAATATAAAATTTAAACGGGATTGTTTTTAGCTTTTCCCGAATTTAGACTAAATTCGAAGCGATTTCCTATAGAGTTCGTATATTATTCTAGTTGTATTCCGGAAGGGTTATATCTTGCATAGGTAGGTTTTAGAATTAATATATCGTTAGATATTAAGTTCGTCCTTAGGGAATATCCTTATCTATTATAGGTTCTATAGATAGAATTATCTAGGGGTTCGTTTAGGGAATAGGTAAAGGTTCTCTTAGACGCAGTAGTAAAGGGTTCCGAATTAGTAGTATTCGCCCTCTAGTTAGTAATAGGGATAGATTCGAATTCGGTAAGTTTCCGGTTAGAGGTTATTATATCCCCTATAGAAGGGCATAGTAAGGCAGTCGGGTGCCTTCTTCGAATTGCGCTTATTAATATATTAAAAGCGGCTATTGCTCGAGTCGTTCCTAGTTTAGGATCCGTACGAAAAGGGGTCCTATTCTTGCATTCCTAGGTCCTAGAAAGAATCCTCTGCCTCTAAGGAAACTTTTTAGCAATTTCGTTACTCTAGGATCCGCTAATTCCTAGATATTTTCGTCCTAGCCTTCGAAAGTATCCTAAAAATCCTTAAGGAGAAAAGTACTAGAGCTCCTAGATAATTTTATAAAATATAAGATCTAGAGTTCGATATTAGTCGGATCTTAGCATAAATTCGGGATAGGTTTATCCTAGTTTTCGATTCGTTTAATTAAAGCGTCTTTAGTCTTTCTTGCAAGATCCTAGAGGTTAATTTATGCAATCTCCTAAGCGAACTTAGTATTCTAGGGTTATTATCGATTACCTTCTATAGTAATTCCTGCTAATATCCTAGTTATTATCGACGAGAATTCGTATCGATTTTATAGGTATCTTTATCTAGTATCGAGATAGATCTCTAAGGGATTAAAACCGCGGGCTATAAGAGTCCGTTCCTCCTTAGTCTTAATATTGCTCCTCTAAATAGTCGATATAGCCGTAAGTTCCTAGATAGTTAAAACCGCGTACTCTAGGAGTCCGTTCGTATCTAAGAGGTTTATTAGCTTTCTCGGCTTAGAAACAGGCAACCTAGTCTAGCTAATCTATATATTATCGGACGTAGGACTTATATTAATAGCCGATAGTAATACTAATTAGTATAGGTAGGGCATTAATATATATTAGTATAATATAAGAGAGGACTCTGCTTAAGTTAGCTCGGGTCTTTAATCTATTAATATCTGCTTATATCTATCTTCTCTTTCTTCCTCTATTAGAGAGGAAGACGAAATATATATAAAGTCTTAAAAGTATCTAGGTTAAACTAGAGGTAATATATAATTATCCTAAACTCCGTATAATCCGAATATATAGCCGCCCCCTTTCTCCTTTAAACTAGTATTGCTACGATCTTAGCATAAACTTATTACGATATTGTATGCTTATCGTGCTGAGTTTAGGGGTAATCTACCTCCCCTTCTATACTGCCCCTATTATGCTCCTGTCTCCTGTCTAAAGGAGCATAATACTTATGCGGAAAGGGGTAATATGCACTATAATAGGGATAATATTAAATATCTAGCAGAAAGGGGTTTGCGTGTATCGTAACTATAACTATCGCCGAGTTAGTTAGGAGAAAGGGGCTTATGCGGAAACAGGTTATTCCGCCTTCCGTAGTTGAGTTCCTAGTTCTAACGAATACACAATAACCTCTTTTATAAAGACTTTTATAGCTATATTAAGGACTCGGTCTACTGCTAAAAGAGAAATACTATTTAATAAAAGACCTAGTAATTAAGTAATTATACTCCCTGCTATAAAGATAAGTTAGCAGGGGAAAATAAGAAGATCCTAATAATAATATCTAAGGAAAAAGGCAAGGCTTTTTCTAAGAATAAAAAAAAGGTCTACTAGGATAATAGTATATGCTTTATTTATAGAAAAAAGGGCTATATAGCTAAAGATTACTCTAACTAAGCCTGGATCTTAGGCATAAGGAGGACGCTAACGCTGCTACTAACTGCTTTTAAAAACTTAGATTTAGGAAAAAAGTAGGACTATTATAAGGCTCCTTAATAGTCCTAAAAGTCTTATATATAGAGAAAAAGGTAGGAGAGTTATTTACTATTAATAGTTAAGTTTAAATTAATAAAATTGCTTTTTAAGCCTTATTTCTCTATAATACTAGAGTAAATGCCCGTCTCTTTATTAGTCGCTAATTTTCTAAGCAGGCTATTAAACGCCTTAATGCTAAACTAGTCCTTATTAGTCTAGTCCCCCTAGTCGATTTCTAAAGCTGCCTAGCTAGTCTAGTATATAAGCAGTTAATTATAACCCTTATAATTAATAGCTAGTCCTTTCCCTAGAAGACTTTCTAAGTTACTAACTATGCCTAGGATCTTTTTATTAGCTTATACTAGCTAGCTAAAAAGAAACTGCTACTCGATTATACTGCTTAAAAGCTTATCTAGCTTAATAACCTCCCTGCCCTTGCTAAGTACTCCCTTTTAATCCTTCTGCCTAAAACGCTTTTATTTAATAAATAAATTAACCTAGCTATTTAAGCTAATACAGAATGCTAGAACTAATTAATTAAGGCAGACGAAAAGAAGTATAAGATTCTCTAACGCTTATAAAAGAATAATAACTTTATATAGCCCGCGAAGAAAAAAAAGCTAGCCTAGATCCTAACTTAGACTAAGACCTTTAACCTAACTAACCCCTAGGAAAACGACTAGGACTACTAAGACTAATTAATCTAAGCAGTCTAAGAGGATCCCTAATAGGCATAATAGAAGGCATTAACTCCCTTAATACTAACCTAGCCTATACCCTTAGAAAATAACCCCGACTTACCTAAGGTCTTAATTATAAAGCTTAGTCCTATAAGTTATATATATTAAGGCTAAGAGATCCTATTCCTAGTAAGAGAAGACCCTAATTATATTGCCTTAATCTATAGCCTAATTCCGCAGCCCCTTGCGTATATAAAAGGCTTTTTTAGTAAGAAGGAAGCATATACCCTTGCAAGCCCTTATCCTAGTTATAATATTATACTAGAACTTAAGAAACCCCTTTACCTAGCTAGTCCTCTATCTTATTATACTCTAATTAAATACTTGCTATTAGAGAAAAAAACTATAGACTACTTGCTTAAAATAGGTTTTATTAAACCTAATACTAGCCTATATACTGCTTCTATCCTATTCGCGCTAAAGCCGTACTCTATAGCCTAACGTTTTTATATTAACTACTATTAAATAAATAACTACTTAAAGAGTCGTATCTTACTTACCCTTTTTCTTAATAGTACTGCTTTTAACTACTAATCTGCAAAACGCTTTTCTAAGATTAACGTTATCTAGGCATTCTACTATCTCTATCTTAACCTAGCCTCTAAATACCTAATAGCATTCCGTACTAGGTTTAGTATATTCTATTAGTTAGTCCTTCTATTTAGATTAAAAGTTAGCCCTACTTAGTTTTAAAACTTTATTAATACCTAGCTTTATAACCTCTTTAATTAATATACTAGTATATATATAGATAATATCCTAATTTATATAGATAATAATAATAAGGAAGACTATTAGACTAAATACTATAAAGTTATCTAGCGCTTTTATTAGGCTAATCTATAAAGTAATATTAAGAAGTCCTAGTTTAATATTACTAAGGTTAACTACCTTAGTATAATACTATATCCTAGCATAGAACTTAGTATTAACCCTTATAAAGTATAGGCTATTATAGATTAAAAATTTAAAGACTTTAAAGACTATAAAGCTATACGCTTTTTTATAAGTCTTTATAACTTTATCCGGATCTTCTACTATTATACTAGCGCGACTGCCGAACTCTTAAACTAACTGCTTAAGAAGGATATGCTTTTTTAAACTTAGACTAGAATAGCGCAAAGCATTTAATTAAATAAAAAAGCTTATAACTAAAGCTCCTATTCTCGCCTTTTTCTATCCTAAACTACTAATCTAACTTAAGACTAACGCCTTCTAAAACGCAATCGCTAGTATACTATAGTAATAGCAGACTAACTCGACTTAAAAGCCTATAAGCTTTTTTTTTCAAACTATATCCCTTATTAAACGCGCCTATCTAATCTAAGACTATAAGCTCCTTGCTATTATTTAGAGCCTTAAATACTTCTACTTAGAACTCCTTAGTTAGAAATTTAATATTATTATAAACTATAAAGCCCTAATATATTTCTTAATAAAAAAGCTGCTTTTAATCTAATAAGTCTATTAGTCTAACTTCCTAGCTTAATTTAATATCTATTTCCTTTATTGCCCTAGCTAATTAAATATAGCTATTAATACTCTCTTATATAAGATAGTCGAACTCCCTATAGTTAAGACTAGAGAGAAAGAAGAATAAATAAACTAATTAATTAAGCTAGAGTCTCTTAGTTTTAACCTCCCTAAAGTTACCCTTTTAATCGCCTTAATTTATATACCTAATATTATAACCCCTTATAGTGCTAACCTTGCTATGCTTATCTAAGAAAAGAATATAGTTTAGAAACTCGGCTACTATAGTAAGTATTTAATTATCCTAGAGTAGACTGCTAATAGGCGAATATTCCTTTATATAGCCTTAATTTATAAGGCTTACGAACTTCTAATCTTTGCTTATAGAGGCTAAAATAAGATAATTAAAGTATTATAATAGGACTACTACTAGCCTAGGATAAAGCAGGATATCTAAAAGTATATTTATAACTATTATAACTATTAGAGAAATAAAACCTAGCGTAATAAGACTTCTAGCCTCCTATACCCTTTGCTAGTACTAATTACTATTTAGGAATAAGTTGCTTATAATAGAAAAACTATGCCTATAGATTGCTATAGATATAACTATATTTAGACTTTTATTTGCAAGCTAAGCCGGATTATTGCTATATTGCTTAGCAGGAAGAATAATACGTTAAAGACCCTTACTAGCTATTACTTCTAGCACTTATACTGCTTTTTTAGCCTGCTAATTGCTTAGATTATAAATAATACTAGCCCTTTTATCTTTTTATTCCTAAAAAGAATTAACTAACTTACTAGTATAAGGCATTATTATAGTAATGCCTTTTACTTATAGACCTAAAGCAGTATTAAGGTTATAAACTAATATCTAGATTAAAAGCTATGTTTTTATATTAATAAATATTAAGATAATTAAAGCGATTTTTTACTAGCGCTAGACTTTATATATAACTCGTCCTAGCATGCCTTTATTAGTATAGCCCTACTAATAGTAGTACTTTGCAAAGCAGTTAGGAACCCTTTTTCTCTGCCTCGATTAAATAGTTCCTTAACCCCTAATAACTCTTTCGACCCTGCTTATATTACCTTACGCCTTATTACTTATATATAAAAAGTATAGCAATAGGCTTATAATACTATAGCTCGAACTTAGGAATAGTAAAAGCAATAGGCTAATAAAAAGAAACGCTTTATAGACTTTACTATTAGTAATAAGGTCTTTCTATAATAAAAAGAATTTAGTATAATTGCTTTAATAACTCGCCTTAATACTTAGTAGTCTAGTCTATTTATTATTACTACTAAGAGAGGTTTTAGCTATATTCTCGACTTACTAAATAGCTATAAAATAACTAATTTATTCTATGCTAACTAACTTTATAAAGCCTTAAATAATCTATTGCCTAATTAAATAGTCCTAGCGCTTAAACCTAAAGAAATCTAAAGTATGCCTAAATAGGAAGTCGATTATATTCTCTATTCTCGTATTATAGAGAGGAATAAACGCCTAAAGTATTAAGTATAATAGCAAGGCTATAATCCTAATTATATATAGTATCTTGCTAGGAACTTTAAAAACGCGCTAATTGCTTTAAAGGAATACTATAACTATTACGTTAATGCCCTAGGACCCCTTATAAACTTAACTAAGTAGATTAAGGCTACTATAGCAGATAAGCTATATAATAATAATAATAATAACTATACTACTAAATTCGGCATATTACTACGAGTCCGTAGATATATACCTTAATAGGCATATTAAGGCCTTAGTTAGGGGGTAGTATTATGCGCTATATATACTAACTCTTAGGCTATGTATCTATAAGACTAACTATAAGGGCACTAACTATTTAATAAAAGCCCTAATAGACCCTGGGTTATGTATAGCAGTGTATATAGTTATTCTTAGTGCGTATAGCTTTATGCCCCTTTTCCTCTTTTTTCTTTATCTTAGAATCTTTATTTATAGTGCCTATAATATATTTACTTGTTATTTCAAGGCCATTATAAAGGGGGGCAAAAAAAATTAGCAGGTAAGTAGGGCAAAGATTTTAAATAAGCATAGCTAGGCAAAAAAAAATTTAAGTATAGCTAGGCGAAAAAAAAACTTAGATAAATTAGGCTAGGCAGATAATATTTATTTGCTATTTTATCTAGGCTAAAAAGAATTCATAAAAGAGATTCTTGCTTTTCTAATATAAAGAGTATAGTTTATTCTAAAAATAATTATATATTTATATAAATATATTTAGGATATAAAAATATAATCCTTTTAAAATAGAAAGAAAATAAGTATAGTATAAAGGCAATATCTATCTAATTCCGGGTTAGTATTAAAATAAAGTATTTTAAAAGTTATAAAAAGTAAAATTAAAAATAAAAGAATAATTAAAAAGGTTTTCCTAGAAAAAAAAATATAAGTAGGGTATTAACATATATTAATATAATACAAGAGAGGACTCTGCTTAAGTTAGCTTAGGTCCTTAATCTATTAATATCTGCTTATATCTATATTTATTCTTTTCTATTCTTCTTTAAAGGAAGATAGCAGAGTTTATATATATAGTTCCCTAATCCTAATCCTCTTCTTCTGCTTTATTTTCCTAATCTCCCTACAATCTGCTTCTAATCTTAGACTAAGTTCGATCTGATTATACTATAAGCATTGCCTAAATATAGCCTTATTATATAATTAAATGCTTCGTCTATGCGTACCTATCCCTAGTTATTTCCTTTAGGGGCAGATATATATTAAGATGCGTAGATAATTTATATTATATATAGTTATATTTATATACTAGCAGTCCTTTTTTTTATTATTAAATTATTATAGGGGAAAGAAATAAATAAAAAGAAGAAAAGTAATAAAAAAAATAGTATATAAGAAAG
>LKCN02000011.1:982295-1004914 GCA_001633055.2 Ophiocordyceps polyrhachis-furcata BCC 54312
TATTAAGATGCGTAGATAATTTATATTATATATAGTTATATTTATATACTAGCAGTCCTTTTTTTATTATTAAATTATTATAGGGGAAAGAAATAAATAAAAAGAAGAAAAGTAATAAAAAAAATAGTATATAAGAAAGATAGAAAGGAAGAAATTATATAGGAAATAAATAAGTATATAAAGAAGAAAATAGTAAAAGAAAGAAAAAGAGTAAAAAAATCGGTCTTTTATAAAGTAGTAGGGTTATAGTGCGTACTTACTATATTTCGCGTTTTTTATACGCATATATATAACTTACCCTGCGAAATAAATTTATTCTCTCTTTTTTTCTTATACTTCTTTTTTTCTTCTTTTTTCTATGCTTTTAATAAAATAGCAAAGTATTATTATTACTATTAAAAGTAAGTATAAATAACTTAAATAGAAATAGTAGTAATACTTTTCTAAAATTATTATATAAGGTTAATAAAATATTCTAGAAATACTACTAAAGCAAGCAAAGAAACGCAGGGGTAGGGGCAGGGGGAGAGGATATAAAAGCAGGCAGGGCAGTAGAGAAAGTAGGCTTTTAGGCAAGGATACCCTAATAAAAAGGATAATAGTTGCTAGTAATAATAATAATAATAATAATAATAATAATAATAATAATAATAATAATAATAATAATATTGCTTTAGTTCCTCCTCTATATATGCGTTAAAATAAGCAGAATTTTAGCTAATTTAATCGCGATTTTAAAATAATTTCGCAATATTTATTAAAGAGTATTAGACTAATTTTATATAAGTATCCTAGCCTTATTATTAAGCAGCTTGCTATTAATACCTTAGGCCCTAAAACGTATACTATTGCCTATAATACTAAATTATCGCCTTTTCCTAACTATATTAACGCCTAAAACGCTAGCAATAATAATAAGGATACTAAGAATACTAGGCGGCTCCTAGCGTTATAATTTATAAACCCTAAGTTAGGGTTATCTATATAGCAAAGCTACTAGGATATTGCTATGCTTTTAATATATATCCTAGCTTATATAGTAGCCCTTATTAACTAATGCCTATTAGGAGCAGGATTTAGTAATAGTAAAGAGTTGCTTTTACTACTCTTCCTAGGGATTATATTACGACTTTATAAGTATCCTTTTCTAATATTAAGATAATTCTTAGCTAATATTAGATGCAAAGCTAGTACTTAAAGCAGGTTAAGCTGTCTAGGCTTTAGCAGCTTTAATATAAACTAACTACCTTTTTAATAAAGGGCAAAAGGGCGAGTATACGAACTTAGCGCGTATAGCTATATAAGCTTAGTAGGAATTTAGAACTAAAAAATAAATCCCATAATATGCTTAGCTAGCTAGGGCGGCTAGAAGGGGGTAAAAAATTAGCAGGCAATCTAGGCAAAAATTAAAAATTTTAAGCAAGCATTATAAGGCAAAATTTTTAAAAAAATCAGATAGATTAGGCTAGGCAGATAATTTTTATTTACTAGTTTATCTAGGCTAAAAAGAATTAATAAAAAAGATTCTTGCTTTTCTAATATAAAGAGTATAGTTTTTTTTAAAATAATTATATATTTATATAAATATATTTAGGATATAAAAATATAATCCCTTTAAAATAGAAAGAAAATAAGTATAGTATAGAGGCAATATCTATCCGATTTTAGGTTAGTATTAAAATAAAGTATTCTAAAAATTATAAAAAATAAAAATAAAAATAAAAGAATAATTAAAAAAGTTTCCTAGAAAAAGAAATAAATCTATCTAGGTATCTTAATTATTATCCTAAATATTCTAGGTATAAGTTAAGGTCCTTAAGAGATTAAAACTATAGGCTATAAGAGTCTATTCCTTCTTAAGGATCTTATTATTATTCGAGGTCGATTTAGTCTTTTAAGCAGCTATTATACTATCTAGTACTATAAAAGATTAAAACCGCGAACTCTTAGAGTCCGTTCCTTCCTAGGGTAAAGGTTATTTCCTAGCTTAAGTCTAGGCATTTATTTCTTAGCTAATCTGCATTTTATTAGATATAGGACTCGTATTAATAGCTAATAGTAATACTAATTAGTATAAATAGGGTATTAATATATATTAGTATAATATAAAAAAGGACTCTGCTTAAGTTAGCTTAGGTCCTTAATCTATTAATATCTGCTTATATCTATATCTATTCTTTTTTATTTTTCCTTAAAGGAAGATAGTAGAGTTTATATATATAGTTCCCTAATCCTAATCCTTTTCTTCTGCTTTATTTTCCTAATCTCCTTATAATCCGCTTCTAATCTTAGACTAAGTTCGATCTAATTATACTACGAGCACTGCCTAAATATAGCCCTATTATATAATTAAATGCTTTATCTATGCGTACCTATCCCTAGTTATTTCCTTTAAGGGCAGATACGCGTTAAGACGCGTAAACAATTTGTATTATATATAGTTATATTTATATAAGAAATAAATCCCTCTAGGTATTTTAATTATTATCCTAAATATTCTAGGTATAAGTTAAAGTCCTTAAGAGATTAAAACTATAAACTCTAGGAGTCTATTTTTTCCTAAGGATCTTATTATTATTTAAGGTCGATTTAGTCTTCTAAGCAGCTATTATACTATCTAGTACTATAAGAGATTAAAACTGCGAACTCTAGAAGTCTATTCCTTTTTAGGGTAAAGGTTATTTTCTAGCTTAAGTCCAGGTATTTATTTCCTAGCTAATCTGCATTTTATTAAATATAGGACTTATATTAATAGGTAATTAGAATACTAATTAGTATAAGTAAGGTATTAATAAATAATAGTATAATATAAGAGAGGACTCTGCTTAAATTAGCTTAAGTCCTTAATCTATTAATATCTGCTTATATTTTTATATATTCCTCTTCCTTAAAGAAAAAGGCTAGAGTTTATATATATAGTTCCCTAATCCTAATTCTCTTTTTTTGCTTTATTTTCCTAGTCTCCTTATAATCTGCTTCTAATCTTAGGTTAAACTTAATCCGATTATACTATAAGTATTGCTTAAATATAACCTTATTATATAATTAAATGCTTTATCTATGCGTATTTATCCCTAGTTATTTCCTTTAGGAGCAGGAATGCATTAAGACGCGTAAACGATTTGTATTATATATAGTTGTATTTATATACTATATAAAGTAGTACTACTTAGGGACTTAGAGGAGTTCCCTAGTAGTTACTATTAATAGTATTTAAGATATAAACTAGGTTTATAATAGTAGTATAGTAATTTAGGCAGAGATTTTTAATATAGAATAATATAAATTAATAGTCTAACTTTAATAGTACTTTAAGTACTATTAGCTAGGATATATTACTAAAAATTATATAGCAAAGCTATAATATAAACGCTATTTTGCTTTACTATATAAAAATAGTAAGTATATATATTTTATTATATAGGTAAAAAGGCTATACTACTACTTTTAATATTATAAGGTATACTTAGAGTAGAGTTGACTCTGCTTAAAAAACTAAAGTAGTATAGGATTAAGCAAAGGAGGCATTTGCTTTTTAACCCTAGTAGTTTTTTAATTAAAACCTCTCTTTATTACTTCCTTCTGCTCCTGCTTTAGATAAACTATAGACCTAGTATCTATTAGGGCAGAAACGCTAGAGGGCGAATATATAGGCAATACCTCCTTATACTTTTTTTCCGTAAAGCTAGGGCGCGGCTTTATTATACTAGGTTAGCAAGCCCTTAGGTTTTACTATTATAAAGGAGATAATAAGCTAATAGAATTTTTATATATACTTTAGCTATACTAATTATGCCTTAATTAAGAAATTTATGAAAAATATAATAATTAATTAAGGAGACTTAATATATAATAGTAATAGCTAAGTCGATAAGTAACTCTATTAACTCTATATTAAGTCTAGTTTATATAAGTACTATTCTCTACTATAGATCTAGCAAGGCGCTTTTATAGTTCTTTTGCTAAAATACCCCGACCTATTTAAATATAGAGTACTAGGTATAGTTTAGGTCTAACCCGAAGTCGAGGCAATACTTAAGGAGGGTGTTTTACCCTAGGTTTTTCCGGTTTTTCCCCTTTCTAGAAAATTTATAGCAATATTCTAGTCCTTTATATCTTACTTATAATTAAGCAGTGCTAGTATATAATTTAATTAAAATAGCATTATAGCTAATAATGCTTTAAAGAATATAACCTTTTTAAAGGCTTATTTCTAAGGATTATAAAAAAGAAACTTTTAAGGATTTTTAAGGCTATATTTAATGCCTTGCTTATATTATTAACTTTATAGCCTAGGATATTTTAAAAGCTTTCTTAATAATAACTTCTTTAATAAGCTACTATTAGAAGACTTTTTAGAAGGCAATAATAGCAGTAAGTTATTTAATATATTTTCTAGTTTTTTTACTAACTATTTTAGGCATTTTAACCGACTTCGCCGCCTATTAATTATTATGAAGTATAATTAGGAGCCTTAAAAGCTCTTTATTAATAGCTTAGAAAGAGAAAAAAAATCAGGAAAACTCCTACGTTTAAAGAAAACAAAGGTAATTATTAGTAAGTTTTTTTCCTTTATTTCTAGCCTTTTTTTCTACTAATTTTAATTTTTAGATTATACTACTCGCTGGAATTCAACTTTTTATATGCTTGAAAGGGCGTATAAATTTAAGCCCGCCCTTCTATAGGTTTATAAAATAACGGAAAATAAGGAATATAAAATTTTTTTCTTTCTAACTCTAAATAAGAAATAATTTGTTACGAACCGTACCCTTACCGAATACGGTATTTGTAATTATCCGATTATTACCCGATAGCCCTTAATCCAAGCTTCTAAAGATAAGAGGAAGGGGGTAGTAAAAGGATAAAGGTTTTACTTACTTTCTTTGCTAGGCTAATAAGTAATAAGAGAGGAAAGTCACAAAGCACGTTATAGGTAGACTTCCTAATTAGAAATATCCTATAAGGCAGAGGTAGGTATAGAGAGTAGGCTTTTAGGTGCAAGTGTATTTGGATTAAAAGCTTAAAGAAGAAAGAAGAAGAGGGAAGGTCCTTCAAGGGAAGAAAGGCTTCCTTATATACTTTTTTCTTCCCTAAGAAAACTATCTACTTATATAAGCTACGTAGAAACCTATGGAATCCTATAGAACCTTTGATTTCAAATCTACTAGCGAATAGAATAGCTTTGTTATATTCTATTGCATTCCGTTACATTCTGATTTCAAATCCATACTAAGTTCTAGCGAATAGAATAGCTTTGTCTTATTCTATTGTCTTCTATTACATTCCACGCTATGACTCACACAGTATTGCACTGTGTGATTTACTGTGTGACTCACAATGCATTGTCCGTTGCTAGCCTTCTCTAGCCGTCTTCTTATCCTAAGAATCCTATTTGTTATTCTTATCCTAAGACTCTTATTTGTTATTCTTATCCTAAGAATCTTATTTATTATACCTTATCTTAGTATCCGAAGTTTAGCTAGGACTTAAGTATAGATATCCTATTACTTAATAGTATTATATAAGATATCTTACTAAGCGGTTTAGTAAGCAGCTTATCTAAGAAGATAGTACTTTTAACTAGTATTTATATCCTAGGTTATTATATAATTAAGGATTTTAAAAAGATTTTCTAGATTTTTACTTCGCTTTTAACTTATTTTCAGGGCTAATTTTATACAATAAGCTCTAAAGGCTTACTATTTTTCTACCAGCTTTTTAACTAGTTAACTAACCTTTAGAGATAGTATAATTATACCCTAGAAGAAGTATTTGCCCTTTTTTTCTTTTTTTATTTTAAATAACTTATTACTAATTATTAAAACTTTAGAATGCTTATATAAGTATTCTTAAAGCTTGTATAAACGATAGCTTAAAAAAGCTCGAAAAATACTTTCCTCGGAAGCTTAAAAAGGCTAACTTATTATTTCTTTTATTTTATCTTTTTGCTATAATCCTAGACCCACAGTATAAAGTACAGTACTTTTAGGATAACGGAATTTTATACTACTATCCTACTTTTAAAGATAATATTCTTAGCCTATTTAGGCAAGAATACTTTAAGTAAGTACTTATTTATTATTTATTTTAGCTTTTACTAATTTTTTTAAATTTAAACCTTAGGGAGAAGACGTAATGCCTAAGAGCCCTTATTTAAGCAATAAATTCGACTTTAATATAGACCCTATACCTAATTAGGAAGCTAAAAAATTAACTTAGTATCTTTTTAAGGCTATTTAACCTAAAAAAGTATATTATTTCTATTAATTTATCTTATTTATAAACTAACTTTTTCTTTTAGGTAAAGCCTATTAATTATTAAAGACTTAACTATATCCGCTTTCTAACTCTTGGTATTATAGCAAGAAAATACCTAGCAATTCCGGTTACCTTAGCCTTAATTAAAGCTAGCTTTTCTAAATATAGTAATATTATTACTATATCTAAAAGTAACTTAAAACTAGAAATAGCTTCTGAATTAATGCTATTAAAAAATTAGAATACTAGTATTAACTCTTTTATAGAGTTAATAAAAAAGGATAAAAAAAAGAAGAAAGTAAACAGAAATAGTTATATTACTATTATATTAGTTATTTTTTAGTTTAGTTATTTATTTTAAATAAACGAAGTTTATAAAAAGATTTTACTGCTTTTTTTCTTATATATAATTAGTGCCTTTTAGTAGTATTTATAGTCTTTTTTTTATTATATTACTTTATTATTTCTCAAGTATAAAAAAATAAAAAAACCTTCGATACTTTAAGATTTATTATAAATTAACTATAATTAAATGGAAAAATATATATATACTACTATATAAGATAAAAATAGCGCTTTTTTATAGTGAATTTTTTACTTTAATGTTTTACTAATATAGAAAAAAACGTTTTATTATAAATTTTTCACTTATTGTCTTAAGTATAAATATTAACTATGAACTTTAGAGTTTTTTAAAATTTAAGTAAATTAGATTAAAAAATGAAAAATGTACTACTATATAGAGAAAAAATAGCGCTATTTTATAATTTCATTTATACAGGGTTTTGTTTAGTAACTAATTTTTTAGTCACGAATTAGTCACTTATTAGTTACTTATAGCTGTTACTAACTAAAGTCACAGCTGTAAGTAACTAATAAGTAACTAAAAAAAAATTAGTTACGACTAATCTTTAGTCAGTTATTAGTTACTTACTTACGACTAGTTTAATATCCTAATATTAATACCCTATTTATACTAATTAGTATTACTATTAGCTATTAATACAAGTCCTATATCTAATAAAATACAGATTAGCTAGGAAATAAATACTTAGACCTAAGCTAGGAAATAACCTTTACCGTAGAAAGGAATAGACTCCTAGAGTTCGCGGTTTTAATCTTTTATAGTACTAGATAATATAATAGCTACTTAAAAGACTAAATTAACCTCGAATAATAATAAGATCCTTAGAAAGGAATTATAAGTAGGGCATTAATATATATTAGTATAATACAAGAAAGGACTCTGCTTAAGTTAGCTCGGGTCCTTAATCTATTAATATCTGCTTATATCTCTATCTCTCTCTTCCTCTATTAAAAAGGAAGGTAGAATATATATATAATCTTAAAGATCTTTAGGTTAAACTAGAAATAATATATAATTATCCTAAACTCTATATAATCTAAATATATAGCCGCCTTTTTTCTCCTTTAAACTATTATTACTATAATTTTAGTATAAACTTATTATAATATTATATACTTATTATACTAAGTTTAGGAGTAATCTACTTCCCTTTTTATATTGCCCTTATAGGATAATATAGAGACTATATAGACTCTTATAGCTAAAATAACCTAGATAAGAGAGAAAATAGACTAACTATATTGCTCCTGCTCTCCTAACTAAGACTACGACTATTCCTGCAAGGAGGCCTCTACTGCTTTTAGGGGGCCTTTTATAGGGAATTTTATAGCGTTAGGCAAGGCTGCCTAGCAGAACTTTGCTATAGTAGGCGACTTAAACCCCGATTACTTAAATAAGGCTAAATCCTGCTATAAAAGTATTAGGATCTTTTCTAGAAAAAAGGGGGAGTTGAGCGCTTTCCTAGTAAAGTTAAAAGATAAAATATAGACTAACTATTCTATATTNTTTTAAAATTTAAGTAAATTAGATTAAAAAATGAAAAATGTACTACTATATAGAGAAAAAATAGCGCTATTTTATAATTTCATTTATACAGGGTTTTGTTTAGTAACTAATTTTTTAGTCACGAATTAGTCACTTATTAGTTACTTATAGCTGTTACTAACTAAAGTCACAGCTGTAAGTAACTAATAAGTAACTAAAAAAAAATTAGTTACGACTAATCTTTAGTCAGTTATTAGTTACTTACTTACGACTAGTTTAATATCCTAATATTAATACCCTATTTATACTAATTAGTATTACTATTAGCTATTAATACAAGTCCTATATCTAATAAAATACAGATTAGCTAGGAAATAAATACTTAGACCTAAGCTAGGAAATAACCTTTACCGTAGAAAGGAATAGACTCCTAGAGTTCGCGGTTTTAATCTTTTATAGTACTAGATAATATAATAGCTACTTAAAAGACTAAATTAACCTCGAATAATAATAAGATCCTTAGAAAGGAATTATAAGTAGGGCATTAATATATATTAGTATAATACAAGAAAGGACTCTGCTTAAGTTAGCTCGGGTCCTTAATCTATTAATATCTGCTTATATCTCTATCTCTCTCTTCCTCTATTAAAAAGGAAGGTAGAATATATATATAATCTTAAAGATCTTTAGGTTAAACTAGAAATAATATATAATTATCCTAAACTCTATATAATCTAAATATATAGCCGCCTTTTTTCTCCTTTAAACTATTATTACTATAATTTTAGTATAAACTTATTATAATATTATATACTTATTATACTAAGTTTAGGAGTAATCTACTTCCCTTTTTATATTGCCCTTATAGGATAATATAGAGACTATATAGACTCTTATAGCTAAAATAACCTAGATAAGAGAGAAAATAGACTAACTATATTGCTCCTGCTCTCCTAACTAAGACTACGACTATTCCTGCAAGGAGGCCTCTACTGCTTTTAGGGGGCCTTTTATAGGGAATTTTATAGCGTTAGGCAAGGCTGCCTAGCAGAACTTTGCTATAGTAGGCGACTTAAACCCCGATTACTTAAATAAGGCTAAATCCTGCTATAAAAGTATTAGGATCTTTTCTAGAAAAAAGGGGGAGTTGAGCGCTTTCCTAGTAAAGTTAAAAGATAAAATATAGACTAACTATTCTATATTCTATAATAAAGAAAACTAGATTTTTTTCTTTTCTAGGCTCTTAAGGGCAGGGCTTAGAAGACTCTTAAAACCTAGTATAAGTTAAAGACCTGCTTTTTTTCCTGCTTAGCTAAGATAGTCTAAAGCCTTAAGTTAGCATATAGTAACTTAAATAAATTTGCTAAATCTATAAAAAGGCTATAGAGATTAAACTTCTCGATAACTAGTAAGTAGGATATCTAGGAGTTTATTACGGAGTTTAATAACTTAGCTATAAAGACCCGGATTCTTATAGATTAGTTAAAGTATTCTCTCTAGGACTACTTGCTAGCTAGCCTTAACCTAAGCTTTTTAACTAAGGCTAAAGATAACCGCCTTTTATATAAGGAATACTATAAGGCTATTAAAAATACTATATTCTGCTATAAGAAAGAGGCAATATAAAGAGAATCCCGCCCCCTAGCACGCGCTCCCTAGTATAATAGAGTTCCTGCGTCTCCCCCCTTTAACTAGAAAAAAGCGGTTAGGATTAAAGACAAAGGGTAGGCACTTATAGAAGACGAAAAACAGGTATATTAGGAAAATAGTACTTATTTTATCTATAGAAAAAAAGGGCACTAGGCTAAAGACTATCCCGATTGCTAGAAAGTCTCTAGGTTAAAGAGATAAGCAATGCCCCTACTTATAGCAAAGAAGACGGACTCTAATAGTAACGAGTCGGGAAAAGAGTAGGACTATTATAAGGCTCCTTACTAGTCCTAAAGGTATTAGCAGAGAAAAGCTTAGGAAAGTTATTTACTATTAATAGCATAATTTAATCTAATAGTATTAGCCTAAATACTTCCTCTCTCTATAATACTAGAGCAGAAACTCGTCTTATAGTATCCTAAAAATTCGCTAAGAAAGCCGTAAAAAGCCTTAGGGCTAAACTTTCCTCTATCCGCTTATTTCCTCTTATTAACTTCTAAGGCTATAATATAGGTATTATAGACTAGCACTTAACTGCTACTTTTATAATTAATAGTCGTATATTCCCGCAAGAAACGTTTTAAGTTACTAATTAAAACTAGGATATTCTTATTAGACTTAAATAAATAGCTAAAAAGCACCTCCTTCTTAACTATTCCTCCTAGCGTTTTATATAGCCTAATAACCTGCCTATGCTTGCAAAATATTCCCTAGCAATAATTTTATAGAATCTAACCCTTAGTAGCAGAAAGATTAATCTAGCCGTATAGATAGATATTAAATAATAGGATAAGTTAATAAAGAAGTACGACTATTACTACTAGATCCTATAAAGGCAGTAGCAGAATAATAACCTAGTATTCCCTACTAGTCTAAAGAAAAAGCGCTTAACCCTAACTAATAACCCTAACCTAGCTAATAACTCCGACCTAATTACGACTAATAATAATAACGCTGCCCTAAATAATAAGCTCCTCTAGGTATAATTAATCGGATCCCTTTAGGCAGACTCGCAATAGGCCTGCTAGAAGGATCTTACGCCCCTAATACTAAATATTCTTATACCTTTTAAACTAGACTCTGCACTAATTAGTAAGGAGATTGCAAGACTCGCCCTAGCTAGCGTTATATACGCTAGGCAGAATATTCCTTTCCCTGCTAATAAGGACCCGGACTATATAACCCTTATATATAGTATAATTCCTCTAGCCCTTATATATTTAGAAGGCTTCTTTAGTAAAAAGGAAGCGTATACCCTTGCTAGCCCTTGCCCTAGTTATAATATTATGCTTAAACTTAATAAGCCTCTTAATCCTGGTAGCCTTTTTGCGTATAAAACGCTAGTTAAATACCTGCTATTAGAAAAAGAGACTATTAACTACCTCCTTTTAATTAGATTTATTAAACCTAATACTAGCCTATACGCTATGCTTATCCTTTTTGCCCTAAAGCTATACTCGATAGCCCGTAGGTTTTATATTAATTACTGCTAAATAAACGACTATCTAAGAAGCTAGATCTCTTCCGCGCCTTTTTTTAATAGCACTATATTTAATTACTAGGAAGCCTAACGTTTTTCTAAGATCGATATAATCTAAGCCTTCTACTATTTTCGTCTCGATCCTAATTCCAAATATCTAACCGCATTCTATATAAGATTTAGTATATTCTGCTAGAAAGTCCTCCTTTTTAGCTTAAAGGTTAGCCTAGCCTAGTTCTAGAATTTTATTAATACTTAACTCTACGACCTTTTAGACTAGTATACTAGTGCCTATGCTAATAATATCTTAATCTACTCGGATAACTATAAGGAAAAAGCTTATTAGGAAGAATACTATAAAGTTATCTAGCGCTTTTACTAAGCGAATCTGCAAGGAGATATTAAAAAGTCCTAGTTTAATATTATAAAGGTTAACTATCTTAGAGTTATGCTTTACGCAAGCATAGGAATTATCACGCGCCGCGTCCTAGCACACTGCAGCACCTAGTACGAGGAAGGATATAGGACCCTTAACCCCTATAGGCCTATAGTAGACCCGTTATATTAAGTAATAAGCCCTTTATAACGCATATAAAAAGGGCCTATAGCCTGACTACTCTTTCCTAGTTCTTTCTTTCCTCTTTATTTTAGAATATTCGTTTATAGTGCTTAATATACGTTTACTCGTTTTACTAGCTATAATACTATTCTAAGATCTCTTCTCCGCTAACAAGTATTTAAGAAATATATAACTACTTCTTATATCTTATAAAAACGCTAAATATTATAGAAGATTATAACCCTAACTAAGCAGTTAGTATAACCTAAGTCTATTTATATCTAGCTAAGAAAAGCAACCCTATTAATCTGCTAGGCTTATATTAAAGACTCTTTTACCCGCTTAAATAAGATTAGAGCAATAAGATATAATAAGGCCTCCTTAGCCCTAGACTCCCCTAGCAATAGCTTTACCTACTTCTATACCCGACAGATTAGAGGTAATCTAAAGCATGCTAGTAGATATAGCCTAGCTTAGGGCAGAAATTAACTAACTAAACTAATAATCGCTATCTTAAGACTAGGATTATATAAAACATATAGGGTCTATAGCTTTTAGCGGCCTTAATATATTCCTAGCGTCTAGAAAAATAGCCTAGTCTAAGTTTAGGATAGTAGGCACCCTAAACCTAGACTACTCAGAGAAAGCAAAATCCTAGTATAAAGATATTAGGACTTTTTTTAGCAAAAAAAGCAAGTTTAATAGTTTTCTTATATAATTAAAAGATAAGATATAAATTAATACTATAACTTTCTATAATAAAATAGAGCGGATATTTTTCCTCTATTATATACTTAAAGGCAGAGCCTAGAAAGCCCTTAAAATAAGGTATACCTTAGATAGCCGCTTTTTCTCTTGCCTAGCCGAGATAATTTAATGCCTTAAATTAGCGTTTAGCAACTTAAATAAGTACGTAAAAGCGATTAAGAGACTATAAAAACTCTATTTCTCGCCTATAAGCAAATAGGAGATTTAGGAATTTCTAGTAGAGTTCGATAACTTAGTAGTAAAGACCTAGGTTCTTACTAACTAGCTTAAGTATACGCTTTAGGACTATTTGCTAGCTAATTTTAACTTAAGCTTTTTAATAAAAGCTAAAAATACCCTGCTTTTTTATAAGGAGTATTATAAAGCAGTTAAAAACGCGGTCTTTTACTAGAAGAAGGATACTACTTAGCGCGAATCTTGCTAACTTTTATAATCCCTTTAAGGAAATAAGTCGCCTGCTATAAACCTTAAAAAACTACTAAGCGCTAAGTCGAAAAGCTAAGCTCTAACTAAGAGGGAAAAGAAGGTCTACTAGGATAATAGTACTTATTTTACCTATAGTAGAAAAGGTTACTAAGCTAAGGAATGCCTAGACTATAAGAAAGTCGCTTTAGTTAGAGAAAGTATAGATCTATTATAGAATATAGCTAATATAGATTCTAATAAATTAGAATTAGAAAAAGAGTAGGACTATTATAAGGCTCTTTAATAGTCCTAAAGGTATTAATAGAGAGAAGCTTAGGAAAGTCTTTTACTATTTATAATATAATTTAATCTAATTATATTAGTCTAAATATTTCCTCTTTCTATAATACTAGAGCAAAAACTCGTCTTATAGTATTCCGAGGATTTGCTAAGAAGGCTATAAAAAGCCTTAGAGCTAAACTCTCCTCTATCCGCCTGTTTCCTTTTATCGATTTCTAGGGCTATAATATAGGTATTATAGACTAGCACCTAACCGCTACTTTTATAATTAATAGTTATATATTCCTGCAAAAAACTTTCTAAGTTACTAATTATAACTAGGATATTTTATTAGACTTTAATAAATAGCTAAAAAGCATCTTCTTTTTAACTATTCCTCCTATTATCTCGTATAGCCTAATAATCTGCCCGCTTTTATAAAGTATTCCCTTGCAATAATTCTATAGAATCTAACTTTAAGCAGCGCAAAAACTAACCTAGCTATATAAATAGATATTAAATAATAGGATAAGTTAATAAAAAAGGATAATTACTACTACTAGATCCTATAGAAATAGTAGTAGAATAATAACCTTATATTCCCTGCTAGCCTAAAAATAAAGTGCCTAGCTAATAACCCTAACCCGATTATAACTAATAATATTAACGCTGCCCTAGATAATAAACTCCTCTAAGTATAATTAATCGGATCCTTTTAAGCTAACCTATAATAGGCTTGCTAGGAGGACCTTGCTCCTCTAATACTAACTATTCCTATCTTTTTCGAGCTAGATATTATGCCTGCTAGAAGAGAAATCGCCTAACTTGCCCCTGCTAGCATTATATATATAGGATAAAAGATTCCCTTTCCTATTAGAGAAAATCTAGACTATATTACCCTAGTACGTAGTCTAATTCCCCTAGCTTTTATATACCTAGAGGGTTTCTTTAGCAAGAAGAAGGCCTATATGCTTACTAGCCCTTGCTTAAGTTATAATATTATGCTTAAGCTCGAGAAACCTCTAACCTTTGCTAGCCTACTAGTATACTAAACGCTAGTAAAGTATCTACTACTAGAGAAGGAAATAGTTAACTACTTTTTCTCTATTAGGTTTATTAAACTAAACGCTAGCCTATATGCTATACTTATACTATTTGCCCTAAAGCTATACTTAATAGCGTATAAGTTCTATATTAACTACTATTAGATAAATAACTACTTAAAGAGCTAGATCTTACTAGCCCTTTTCCTTAATAGTACTATATTTAACTACTAAATAGCTTAGCGCTTTTCTAAGATCGATATTATCTAGGCTTTCTACTATCTCTATCTCGACCCTAACTTTAAGTACCTAATAGCCTTTTATACTAGGTTTAGTATATTCTGCTAGAAAGTCCTCCCCTTTAATCTAAAAGTTAGGCCTGCCTAGTTCTAGAACTTTATTAACGCCTAGCTTTATAACCTTCTAGACTAATATACTAGCGCGTATACTAATAATATTATAATCTACTTAGATAATAATAGTAAAAAGACCTACTAGGAGGAATGCTATAAAGTTATTTAGCGCTTTTACTAGGCAAACCTATAGGGAGATATTAAGAAATCGCGTTTTAATATTATTAAGGTCGACTACTTAGAAGTTATACTTTAGGCTAGTATAGGAATTAGTATTAACCCCTATAAGACTTAGGCAATTACTAACTAGAAGTTTAAAGACCTTTATAATAGAAAGGCTATATATTCTTTCCTTAGCCTATATAATTTTATCCGGATCTTCTACTACTATGCTAGCAAGGCTGCTAAACCCTTTAACTATCTGCTTAAGAAGAATAGCGATTTTTCCCTTAGACCTAAATAACGTAATACTTTTACTAAGATAAAATACCTCGCTACTAAAGCACTTATTCTCGCCTTTTTCTAGCCTAAACTGCTAACCTGCTTTAAGACTAACGCCTCCTATAATACTACTGCTAGAGTCCTATAGCAGTAATAGCCTAATAGCTTAACCTAGAAGCCTACTAGATTTTTCTCTAAAATAATAACCCCTACTAAATAAGCCTACTTAATCTAAGACTATAAGTTCCTTGCTATTATATAAAGCTTTAAATACTTCTACCTAGAGTTGCTAGGCTAGAAGTTCGATATAATTATAGACTATAAGGCCCTAGTATATTTTACTATAAAAAGACTCCTCTTTATTAAATAGGTCCGCTAGTCCGACTTTCTAGCTTAATTTAATATATGCTTCCTCTACTGCCCTAGCTGCCTAAATATAGTCGCTAATACCCTATCTTAAAAGACTACTAAGCTACTAATAGTTAAGGCTAGGGAAAAAAAGGAGTATATTTTTAGTATAATCCCGCCTAGCTAACTTAGTTTTAGCCTGCCCTTAACTACCCCTAACTCGACCCTATTAACTAGAACCTCTATAATAATAAAGGCAATAACTGCTTTAATAAATACTAACCTAGCTAACCTTATTTAGAAAGAAAACTCTGCTTAGGGCCTTAGCTGCTAGCATACCCTGCTAATTATACTAGAGAAAATAAATAATAGGATTTTCCTATATATAGCTCTAATCCGCGCTGCTTATAAACCCTTGATTTTTGCCTATAGTAGTTAAAATAAGACCCTTAAGCTCTTTTAGCAGGATTACTACTAGCCTAGTATAAAAAAAGACGTAAAACGTTATATTCGCAACTATTACGATTACTAGAGGAATAAAGTCCCCTAAGATAAAACCTCTGGACTTCTCTACTTTTTCCTAATCCCTGCAGCCGTCTAGGAGCACGTAGCCTATAATAGAAAGATAATACTAACTAACTGCTATAGGTATAACTACGTCTTAGACCTTTATTTATAAGCTTAGCAGGATTATTGCTATACTGCCTGCTAGGAAGAATAATATAGCTAAAGTCCTTGCTAGCTACTACTTCTGCTCCTTTTACTATTTCTTTAGCATGCCCCTAGTTTAGATTACTAATAACGCTAGCCCTTTTATCTTAAAGTTCCTTGCTAAGATTAACCGCCTTATAAGCACTAAGTATAGGTATAGCAGCGCTTTTTACCCTTAGTTATAAGGTAGTATAGAGGTAACTAACTAGTACTTCGATTAGCAATTACGCTTCTATATTAATAAGTATTAGGATAACTAGAGCGATTTCTTACTAGTATTTAACTTCGCCTATAACTCTTTATAGCATGCCTTGCTTAATATAGTCCTCTTTTCTATTGCTCTTAGGAAGCAGAACCCCCTCTCGCCTAGTACTACCCTTAATAACTAACTAGCACCCGACTTAGCGCCTGCTATTACTACTTAAAACCTTATAGCTAAAGCACGAGTAGTATAATAATAGGCCTAAGAAAAGTCTACTGCTATATAGTAGTAATAGAAGCTTTAGAGTAATAAGAAGCGCTAACCTACTAACTTTTAAGTTAGGGACTATATCTTTCTTAGCAGGAAGGGATTTAGCACTATAGCACTTATTACCTGCCTTAACTCCTAGTAGTCTAGCCCTTTTAAAATTATAGCAGAATAGGGCTATAGCTATATACTAGACTTGCTAGAGAGCTATAAGATAACTAACCTCTTCTATACTAACTAGCTTTAAAAAGCCGCTAATAACCCGCTACCCAATTAGTCCTAGCTATTACCTAAACCTAATAATATTAATAGCACCCCTAAATAAAAAGTTAATAAAGTGCTTTGCAGCAGGCTATTAGAATAAGCCTAGCGCCTTAAGTACTAGGTCGCTTAGCAGGGCTATAACCCTAATAAGACTTAGTACCTAGCTAGGAACTTCTATAATATATTAATAGCCCTGCGCAAATACTACGACTAATACCCTAATATCCTAGGACCTTTTTTTAACCTCTAATAATAGATTAATACTACTATAGCTAATAAGCCCTATAATAATAACGATAATAATAACTCGGCCCTTTCGATAGGAGCCCTTACCTGCTAGCATAAGCATATATAATACTACTAGCAACGCCTATAAGTTATATACAGGCTAGGGCAGACCTCCTAGAAGATATTTTTGCGCTTATATATACTCTCTCTCTCTCTCTCTATAACTAATCCCGACTCTCGAATATTATCCCCCCCTATATTGCCTCTTAAATAGTAGGAGGAGATATTATTCTAGCAGGTCTTAGCTTCTAGTTCCTAGCTATAAGAACTATACCTCCTTAGCTACTTATTTAGTTTTAAGCTCTGCGATTCTAAGGCCGTAAGATACCTCTCCTTACCTCTTTTTTTTTAGCGGCTAGCTGCCTAGAGGCAATAACCTTAGGGTTAGGCTACCCTAGCAGGATACTAATATAGCGCCTGCTAGGACCTATCCCTATTAATCTTATATACTATAGGGTAGGGTAGCCTACTTTTATAGTACGCTAATTGCAGTTATAGTTAGAGTAGGGCCGATCCGCTATTAGCAGGAGCTTTAGACGCAGCCTACTTCTAAGAGCGCTAATAAGTTAGGCTTAATTAACTGCTATTATCCGGCTATATATGCTAAGAGCTATATAGCCTACTAGGTCTAATCGGAACTAGCTATAGGCAGTTATCTATTTTAGGATATTATATAAGCCTATATTTAGCCTACAGACTGCTTTAATACCTAACTTATAAGATTTAAAAGGGGCTAAACCCCCTGCCCCTTATAAGTTAGGACGCTATTACGCTTTGCTATCCTTCTATAACTCGTTATAAAGCATACTATAGAGCCTTGCTCCCCTATAGCACTTTTACTAGCAACTTTACGCACTGGCTTTCTAGCTTATAACGAGTTACTGCTATAGCAAGTTTAACCGCTAAAGCGAGTTTAACTGCTAACTGCGACTTAGAATAGGCTAGCGCTATACTTAACTGCTAACCGCCTTTATTATTATCGCCTTAGATAGAATACGCTAGTTATATAGCTTATAGTACTCTTAACTACTAGTTATAACTTAGAATATAGCCTAGCGTTATGCTTAGCTATTAACTAGTCCTTTTATTATTACTGCTATTTAACTAGATCTTTTACTACTACCTACCCTTTCTTATAATCCCTCTAGGCACTTCCTAGGAATACGTATATAGGGATAGCCTTAAGGGCTACTTTTTATCGAAAATTTGCACTTTTTATATAGTATTTTCCTTAAATCGACTTATAATGCTTGCGATAACCTAGCCCCCGCTTCCGACCTGTTTTAGTGCTCTTATCCCTTCTAAGCCGCCTGTACTACTGCTGTTATCCCCTTAAGCCGCTTGTGCTAGCTGTTTTAACTTCTCTAAGCCGCCTGTGCTAGCTGCTATTATCTCTTTAAGCCGCCTATACCGCTGCCATCGCCTCTCTAAGCCCCCTATGCTAGCCGCTATTATCCTTCTAAGCCGCGTATAGTACTGCTATTTGTAAGAGTATATATAATAATACAGCTATAAAAAGCTTAATAAAAAATATATATAAGTACTCCTATAAGACAAAACCTATACTATTTTATATCTCTTTTAAAACGCTTTAAAATGCATATCTTTTTATCTTAAACGGATAAGAAATAAGCTTATAAATAATACTTAAAACATATACAGCTAAATTCGTACCTATACCCCCCCTTAAAGCATAAGCGCTTATAGCGGGGTAGGTACGTACCTACAGGGGCTATAGCGGGCACGTTATAGCGGTTATAGCGGGTCAGATCGATCGGATCGATCGGATTAATCAGATCGATCAGATCGGTCAGATTGCTACAAGTCTTCCTCTAAATTGCCAATCTTCTAAGTTAAATATCTTAAGAAAGAAAATACCTTAAAACAAAGAGAAAGTAGTAACGTATAGGTACGTCAGAGTACTATAAGTAGGAACTTTGAAGTATCTCGAGAAGTACCTTTATTCCTAAGAAATTGTCTATAAAAGGAGGAGGGTTTTCCTACCTACTTGGAAGAATTATTAGTATTAGCTTTTCTTACCTTCTTAATACAAACACCTCTCCTGCCTCCAATTCTTCTTTAATTTCCTCTTTTAAACTATTATATAATTCCTCTTCTTCTTCTCTATCACGTGATTACCTTCCTAATTTCGTACCTATACCCCCCCTTAAAGCATAAGCGCTTATAGCGGGGTAGGTACGTACCTACAAGGGCTATAGCGGGCACGTTATAGCGGTTATAGCGGGTTAGATCGATCGGATCGATCGGATTAATCAGATCGATCAGATTAGTCAGATTGCTATAAGTCTTCCTCTAAATTGCCGATCTTCTAAGTTAAATATCTTAAGAAAGAAAATACCTTAAAACAAAGGGAAAGTAGTAACGTATAGGTACGTCAGAGTACTACAAGTAGGAACTTTAAAGTATCTCGAGAAGTACCTTTATTCCTGAGAAATTGTCTATAAAAGGAGGAGGGTTTTCCTACTTACTTGGAAGAATTATCAGCATTAGCTTTTCTCACCTTCTTAATACAAACACCTCTCCTGCCTCCAATTCTTCTTTAATTTCCTCTTTCAGACTATTACGTGATTCCTCTTCTTCTTCTCTATTACGTAATTACCTTCCCGATTCGTCAACTTTTCATCTACTGCTTATATAACCTTTTGACTATTACCTCTCTATGCTGCTTATACTACTGCTATTACCTTTTTAAGCCCCTTGTGCTAGCCGCTGTTATTCCTCTAAGCCGCTTATACCGCTGCTATTACTTCTCTAAGCCCTTTATACTAGCCGCTGTTATCCCTTTAAGCCGCCTGTACTGCTGCTGTTACTTCTCTAAGCCGCTTGTGCTGCTGCTATTATCCCTCTAAGCCGCTTATACTGCTGCTATTACCTCTCTAAGCCCTTTATGCTAGCTGTTATTATCCCTCTAAGCCGCCTATGCTAGCTGCTATTATCCCTTTAAGCTGCTTATACTGCTGCTATTACCTCTCTAAGCCCCTTATACTAGCTGCTATTATCCCTCTAAGCCGCTTATACTAGCTTCTATTATCCCTTAGAGCCGCTTATACTGCTGCTGTTACCTTTCTAAGCCCTTTATACCGGCTGCTATTATCCCTCTAAGCCGCCTATACTACCGCTATTACCTCTCTAAGCCCCCTGTGCTAGCCGCCGTTATCCCTCTAAGCCGCCTGCGCCGCTGCTATTACCTCTCTAAGCCCCTTATACCGGCCGCCGTCATCCCTCTAAGCCGCCTGTACTGCTGCTATCACCCCTCTAAGCCGCCTATACTGCCGCCGTTACCTCTCTAAACCCCTTGTGCTAGCCGCCGTCATCCCTCTAAGCCGCCTGTACTGCTGCCGTCACCCCCCTAAGCCACCCGCACCGACCGCTATTACCCCCCTTAGCCACCCGCACCGACCGCCGTCACCCCTTGTACCGCCGCCCATACCTACCTGTGCCCGACTTAGTCTTCTTCCTACTACCACCCCCCCTTATAGTCCCTGCAGCTACATCTTAGGAGCGCGCATGTAGGGCCGGCCTCAAGTTAGGGGGTAAGTTTAAGTTATATAACTAGAACTATACTAAGGTTAAAGACCTTTATAAAGGGAGAGATAGGACTATAATAGTCGCTATAGTATTAAGTTCCTAGTATAGCTTGTCTAGAGTAGCGTTTATTTAATCTAGTAAACCTAAAAGCGCCTAGGAAAGTAGGAGCTTATTATATGCTTTTATAAAGAAAATATCCCTATTAAATAATTTCTAACGCCTAGTATAAGCTATATTTAAAAAGGGGTTAAAATTAAAAGAGGCGGATTATAATATATAATTAAAACCCTTAAGGTTAAGGTTAGAGCTAAAAAAGGTTAGGAAATAGCTAGAAAATACTTAAATAAAGTTAATAGTACTCGATTAGCAACTATGCATTTCTCTAGTAACCTTATATAAAGGAGTAATAAATATAAGGCATAGCAACTTAAGGACTTATAGCAAAAATCGTTTATAGAGATCCTATAAAGGATAATAGGCATTAAGATTACTAAGAAGAACGCAGGGGGTATTTAGGTTAAGCTAGTCCTAGAAATAAAAAAAGTGCCTATTATAATACTAAAAGGAGGGGAGTAAACTAATAGGATTTAAGGGCTATAGGCAAAAAAAGCTCTTGCTATATTCTAGCTAAAAATAGGTATCTAAGTATAAAGCTCGTAGCGTTTATATATATAGAGAAGGGCTTTGCCCTTGCTTTATATGAAATAGTAGGGGGCAAGGCTAAAAAGCAGTAGTTAGCTATAAGTATCGAGCTAAGCCTCCTAAATAGCTACTATATTATAGCTATATTTAGAGAAAAGGGCAAGGTAAATAAAATAGTTTAACTTCTATATATTTTATATAAGGGCCTTAATTTTTATTAAGTTATATAAAGGGAATAGTAAATAGCAATTAAAATATTAGTATAAGCTAGGTATAAAAAGGGGTAGATATAAAGGCAGTATTATACTGCGTGCAGCCTTGCTATTCTACTATAGGACGGGAATAGCTATAAAGGCCGCTTCTAGATTATATTATATATCTAAGTAAGGGGTTAAAGGGGGGGATTTCTGTATTACCTAGGGAGCTATAATAGGCCCGCTTCTATAGCAAAACCGAAGTAAATCTATCCTTATTAGTAAATAGTATAGGCTAGGAAACGGGCAGTTATTAAGAAGTAGGCAGTTGTTAGCTCTAGTTTAGCAGTTAGTCTTAATAATAGTCCTAAAAGCAATAGGGTTGCGCAGGGTATATAGATCTAGCCCTATCCTAGTACTAGCAGGATACTTTATAGTCTTAGGACTATAAGGCGTAGTTTCCTTTGCATAGGATATAGTAGCGTTAATATTTACCTTTAAAGGCAGGGCAGTTAGTTTCCCCTCCCTTATATAAGGAGCACCTATAGTGCTTATAATATAGGGTATTTTTGCAGTATTTAGCTATATAACTAAACTAGAAATAGTAATAGTATTATTTAAAATAAATAGCATCCTTATAGGGTTTATAATAAATAATCTCGGTATTAATAATTAATCTATTTATATAGAGTCGATTAGTATTAGCTATACTGCTAATACTAAGGATAAGGCAAGTCTAAAGCACAACCCCCTAGGGACTTTTATAGGGTTTAATTGCCTAAGCTCTAATAATATCGATTTTATTAACCTTCTTAATACCCTAAAGCAACCTATCTATATTTTAAAGGGCGGCTATAGTACGGATGCCCTTAGCGATTATAGCATATAAGCAATAAGTAAGTATAGCTTCCTTGCTAAAAGCCGCTTAAATTTATCCTTTAGGGCAGGCGTATAATATCTTATTAGGGTTAAAAGTAAGCATAATATTGCTGCTTAGCAAGCGCCTAGCAGCAACTATAGTAAGGTCGCTTATAGCGGAATTAGCCTTATTAATAATCTTAATAGG
>LKCN02000011.1:1004999-1021773 GCA_001633055.2 Ophiocordyceps polyrhachis-furcata BCC 54312
CCTAGGGACTTTTATAGGGTTTAATTGCCTAAGCTCTAATAATATCGATTTTATTAACCTTCTTAATACCCTAAAGCAACCTATCTATATTTTAAAGGGCGGCTATAGTACGGATGCCCTTAGCGATTATAGCATATAAGCAATAAGTAAGTATAGCTTCCTTGCTAAAAGCCGCTTAAATTTATCCTTTAGGGCAGGCGTATAATATCTTATTAGGGTTAAAAGTAAGCATAATATTGCTGCTTAGCAAGCGCCTAGCAGCAACTATAGTAAGGTCGCTTATAGCGGAATTAGCCTTATTAATAATCTTAATAGGAGTAAAAAAGGGTATTCCTTTAATAACTAAAATGCCCTAAACCAAAATTAGCATTTTATATTCCTATTAAGCTAGCACTAGTTAGACGAGAAGTAGTCCCGAGGTTAGTATAGTAGCAGGAGCAGCGAGTATAGTAGCCTAGGACGGTTTTAACCTAGATGCCTAGGGTTATAGAGCCTTTTATATAGCTAACTTAATAGATTTTTAAATTACGCGGGTAATAGTAGCAGGGAGGGAAGTCTCGTCCGTCTTAGTTATAGCAGGGGCGTATTTCTAAAGCTTCTTCTATACTATATCTATTATAGCCTATATAGCCTAAACATTCTTATATAAGACTACCCTAGTAAGATAGTTAAAAGTGTTTTTTATAATAGGATTAGTTAGCGCTTATAGCGTTTCTATAAATAAGTCCTTATTAGGTATATTAACGATATTAAACTAACTAGCACTTAAATATAAGTGCTATTATAACTGTGCAATCCCTTTAGGACCCTTGTTAATTACTATTAGGACCCTAATAGTATTGCCAGGGGCCTTGTCCAGGGGCGCTGCAGATAGCGCTATGCTAAATAAAAGGGGAAAGAGGGAAAACTAAATAAGAAGACTTATAGTTGCAAGCAGAGATTATAGCAAACGCTTTGTTATTGCTATAGCAAGTATTATTAATACTATAATTAGGATAATACTAAATATCTAGCAGAAAAGGTTTTGTATAAGGGCTGTAATATAAGTATTATTATAGGTAGGGCATTAATATATATTAGTATAATATAAGAGAGGACTCTGCTTAAGTTAGCTCGGGTCCTTAATCTATTGCTATATGCTTATATCTTTATATCCCCCTTCTTCCTTAAGGGAAGAGGCTAGACTTTATATATATAGTGTTACGGCTAGCAAAACTAGCAAACGTATATTAGGCACTATAAATGAATATTCTAAGATAAAGAGGAAAGAAAGAACTAGGAAAGGGTGGTCGGGCTATAGGCCTTTTTTATATGCGTTATAGAGGGCTTGTTACCTAATATATCGGGTCTACTACAGGCCTACAGGGGTTAGGGGTCCTGTATTCTTCCTCGTACTAGGTGCTGCAGTGTGCTAGGGCGCGGCGCATAACAGCTAGTATAATAGCAGAAGATCCAGATAAAATTATATAGGCTAAGGAAAGAATATATAGCCTTTTTATTATAAAAGTCTTTAAACTTCTAGTTAGTAATCGCCTCTTCTAGTTAGTAATCGCCTAAGTCTTATAAGGGTTAATACTAATTTCTATGCTAGCTTAGAGCATAACTCCTAGGTAGTCGACTTTTATAATATTAAAACGCGACTTTTTAATATTTTCTTATAAGTTCGCCTAGTAAAAGCGCTAGATAACTTTGCAGTATTCCTTCTAGTAGGTCTCCTTGCTATTATTATCTAAGTAGATTAAGATATTATTAGCGTATATGCTAGTATATTAGTCTAGAAAGTTATAAAGCTAGGTGTTAATAAAGTTTTTAAACTAGGCGGGCCTAACGTTTAGACTAAAAGGGAGGACCTTTTAGCGGAATATACTAAACCTAGTATAAAAGGCTATTAGGTACTTAGAGTTAGGGTTAAGATAGAGATAGTAGAAAGCCTAAATAATATTAATCTTAAAAAAGCGCTAAGCTAATTAGCAGTTAAATATAGTGCTATTAAGGGAGGGGGCTAGCGAGATCCGGCTCTTTAAGTAGTTATTTATCTAGTAGTAGTTAATATAAAACCTGCGCGCTATTAAGTATAGCTTTAGGGCAAATAGCATAAGTGCAGCGTATAAGCTAGCGTCTAGTTTAATAAACCTAATAGAGAGGAAGTAGTTAACTATTTCCTTCTCTAGTAGCAAATACTTTACTAGCGTTTAGTATATTAATAGGCTAGCAGGGGTTAGAGGTTTCTTAAGTTTAAGCATAATATTATAACCCGTGCAAGGGCTAGCAAGCATATAAGCCTCCTTCTTACTAAAAAAACCTTCTAAGTGCGTAAGGGCTAGGGGAATTAGACTGCGTACTAGGGTAATATAGTCTAGGTTTTCTCTAGTAGGGAAGGGAATATTTTATCCTGCGTATATAATACTAGCAAGGGCGAGTTAGGCGATTTCTCTTCTAGCAGGCATAGTATCTAGCTTAAAAGGGATAGGAATAGTTAGTATTAGAGGAGCTAGGTCCTCCTAGCAAGCCTATTATAAGTTAGCTTAGAGGGATCCGATTAATTATACCTAGAGAAGTTTATTATCTAGGATAGTATTAATATTATTAGTTATAGTTAGGTCGGGGTTATTAGCTAGGCATTTTTTCTTTGGGCTAGCAGGGAATATAAGGTTATTATTCTACTGCTATCTCCGCAGGATCTAGTAGCAGTAATTATCCTTCTTTATTAACTTATTTTATTATTTAATATCTATCTATATAGCTGTAACGGCCTTAAAATAACAAGTAAATGTATTATAGGCACTATAAACAAAGATTTTAAGATAAAGAGAAAAGAGGAAAAGGGGGCATAAAGCTGTGCGTACTAAGGACGACTATATATACTGCTATACATAACCCAGGGTCTATTAGGGCTTTAATTAAATAGTTAGTGCCCTTATAATTAGTCTTATAGATACATAGCCTAAGAGTTAGTATATGCAGCGCGTAATACTACCCTCTAACTAAGGCCTTAATATGCCTATTAAGGTATATATCTATAGACTCGTAGTAATAGGCCGAATTTAGCAGTATAGTTATTATTATTATTATTATTATATAGCTTATCTGCTATAGTAGCCTTTATCTACTTAGTTAAGTTTATAAAGGGTTCTAGGGCATTAATATAATAGTTATAGTATTCCTTTAAGGCAATTAGCGCGTTCTTAAAGTTCCTAGCAAGATACTATATATAATCGGGATTATAGCCTTGCTATTAGACTTAATACTCTAGGCCTTTATTCCTCCCTATAATATAAGAATAGAGAACGCAATCGACTTTCTATTCGGGCATACCTTAGATTTTTTTAGGTTTAAGCGCTAGGACTATTTAATTAGGCAATAGATTATCTAGGGCTTTATAGAGTTAGTTAGTATAGAATAAATTAGTTATTTTATAGCTATCTAGCAAGTCGAGAATATAGCTAAAACCTCTCTTCGCAGTAATTATAAATAGACTAGACTACTAAGCGTTAAAGCGAGTTATTAAAGCAATCGTGCTAAATCCCTTTTATTATAGGAAGACCCTATTACTAATAGTAAAGTCTATAAAGTATCTCTTTTTATTAGCCTATTGCTTTTGCTATTCCTAAGTTCGAGCTATAGTATTGCAAGCCTATTACTGCACTTTTTATATATAGGTAATAAGGCGTAAGGCAATATAGGCAGGGTTAATAGAGTCCTTAGGGGTTAAGGAACTATTTAATTAAGGCAGAGAAAAATAGTTCCTAACTGCTTTGCTAAGTACTACTATTAGTAGGGCTATACTAATAAAGGCATACTAGAACGAGTTATATATAAAGTCTAGCGCTAGTAGATAATCGCTTTAATTATCTTAATATTTATCGATATAAAAGCATAGCCTTTAATCTAAATACTAGTTTATAACTTTAATACTGCCCTAGGTCTATAGGTAGAAGGCACTATTATAATAATGCCTTATGCTAGTAAGTTAGTTAATTCTTTTTAGGAATAAAGAGATAAAAGGGCTAGCGTTATTAGTAATCTAAGCAATTAGCAGGCTAAAAAAGCAGTATAAGTGCTAGAAGTAATAGCTAGCAAGGGTCTCTAAAGTATTATTCTTCCTACTAGGCAATATAGTAATAATCCAGCTTAGCTTATAGATAAAAGTCTAAATATAGTTATATCTATAGCAATCTATAGGTATAGTTTTTTTATTATAAGTAACTTATTCCTAAATAGCAGTTAGTACTAGTAAAGGGTGCAGGAGGCTAGGGGTTTTATTACACAGGGTCTTATTTCTCTAGTAGTTATAATAGTTGCAAATATACTTTTAGATATCCTGCTTTATCCTAGGCTAGTAGTAGTCCTATTATAATACCTTAATTATCTTATTTTAGCCTTTATAAGCAAAGATTAGAGGTTTATAGGCCTTATAAATCAGGGCTATATAAAGGAATATTCGCTTATTAGCAGTCTGCTCTAGGATAATTAAATAATTGCTATAGTAGCCGAGTTTCTAAACCGCGTTCTTTTCTTAGATAAGCATAGCAAGGTTAGCACTATAAAGGGTTATAGTATTAGGTATACGAATTAAGGCAATTAAGGGGGCAATTTTAAGGAGGTCGAAACTAAGAGACTCTAGCTTAATTAATTAGTTTATCTATTCTTTTTTCTCTCTAGCTTTAACTATAGGGAGTTTAACTATCTTGCGTAAGAGAGTATTAACGGCTATATTTAGTTAGCTAGGGCAGTAGAGGAAATAGATATCGAATTAAGCTAAGAAGTTAGACTAATAGACTTATTAGATTAAGAGTAGCCTTTTTATCGAGAAATATATTAGGGCCTTATAGTCTATAATAACGTTAAATTTCTAACTAAGGAGTTCTAAGTAAAAGTATTTAAGGCTCTAGATAATAGCAAGAAGCTTATAGTCTTAGATTAGATAAGTGCGTTTAGTAAGGGATATAGTCCTAAAAAAAAAGCTTATAGGCTTCTAAGTTAAGTTAGTCTATTATTGCTATAGTATACTAGTAGTTGCGTTCTAGGAGGCGTTAGTTTTAAGTTAGCTTAATAGTTTAGGATAGAAGAAGGCAAGAATAGGAGCTTTAGTTGCAAGCTTTTTTATTTAATTAAATGCTTTGCGCTATTCTAGTCTAAGTTTAAAAAGCATATCCTTCTTAAGCAGTTAGTTTAAAAGTTCGGCAATCGCGCTAGTATAATAGCAAAAGATCTAAATAAAGTTGCAAAGACTTATAAAAGAGCGTATAGCTTTATAGTTTCTAAAGTCTTTAAACTTCTAATCTATAATAGCTTATACTTTATAGGAGTTAATACTAAGTCCTATGCTAGCGTATAGCATTATACTAAAGTAGTTAACTTTAGTAATATTAAACTAGGACTTTTTAATATTACCCTATAGATTAGCCTAATAAAAGCGCTAGATAACCTTATAGTATTTAGTTTAATAGTCTTTCTTATTATTATTATCTATATAAATTAGGATATTATCTGCGTATGCACTAGTATATTAATTAAGGAGGTTATAGAGCTAGGCGTTAATAAAGTTCTAGAACTAAGCAGGGCTAACCTTTAATCTAAATAAAAGGACTAACTAATAGAATATACTAAACTTAGTATAGAATACTATTAGGTATTTAGAGGCCGGGTTAAGATAGAGATAGTAGAATGCCTAGATAACGTTAATCTTAGAAAAGCGTTTTGCAAATTAGCAGTTAAAAGCAGTACTATTAAGAAAAGGGGCAGGTAAGATACGACTCTTTAAGTAGTTATTTATTTAATAGTAGTTAATATAAAAATATTAGGCTATAGAGTATAGCTTTAGCGCGAATAGGATAGAGGCAGTATATAGGCTAGCATTAGGTTTAATAAAACCTATCTTAAGCAGGTAGTCTATAGTTTCTTTCTCTAATAGCAAGTATTTAATTAGAGTGCAATAAGATAAAGGACTAGCTAGGTAAAGGGGTTTCTTAAGTTCTAGCGTAATATTATAACTAGGATAGGGGCTTATAAAGGTATATGCTTCCTTCTTACTAAAAAAGCCTTTTATATACACAAGGGGCTATAGAATTAGGCTATAAATTAAAGCAATATAATCGGGGTCTTTTCCTACTAGAAATAGGATCTCTTAGCCTTAATATATATAACTTATAGGACTAAGCTTTGCAATTAAGGCCTTAAGCAGGTTAGGGTTATTTTCTAAGAGTATAGGCTAGGTTAGTATTAAAGGAGTTAATTCCTTCTATTATGCCTATTAGGGATCCTCTTAAATAGCTTAGATTAATTAGTCTTAGTAGTCCTAGTTATTTTCCTAAGGGTTAGTTAGGTTAAGGATCTTAGTCTAGGTTAAGATCTAGGCTAGCTTTTTTTTCTTTATAGGCTATATAAGGTTATCGTTCTTCTATAAGTATTAGAGGATCTTATACTTCTTTTTATCTGCCTTAATTAATTAGTTCTAGCGTTTTATATTAGCCTAAATAGCTAGGTTAATTTGCCTATTAAGTAAAGGCGTTTTAGGCAAAAGGATTAAGAGGGAGTACTTAGCAAGGGCAAGGAGGTTATTAGGCTAGATAAGCTTTTAAGCAGTATAGTCGAGTAGCAGTTTCTTTTCGGCTAGCTAGTATAGGCTAATAAAGAAATCCTAGGTATAGTTAGTAATTTAAAAGGTCTTTTAGAGAAAAGACTAGCTATTAATTATAAGGGTTATAATTAACTGCTTATGCATTAGACTAGCTAAGCAGCCTTAGAAATCGACTAGAAGGACTAGACTAATAAGGACGAGTTTAGTATTAAGGCATTTAATAGCCTGCTTAGCAAATTAGCAACTAATAAAAAACGGGCATTTGCTCTAGTATTATAAAAAGATAAGGCTTAAAGAGCGATTCTATTAATTTAAACTTAACTATTAATAGTAAACGACTCTCCTACTTTTTTCTTTATATATAAGACCTTTAGGACTATTAAGGAGCCTTATAATAGTCTTACTCTTTTCCTAAATCCGAGTATTTAGAAGCGGTCGGCAGCGGTATTACTGTCCTCCTTATGCCCGAGATCTAGGCTTAATTAGAGCAATCTTTAGCTATATAGCCTTTTTTTCTATAGATAAAGCATATGCTATTATCCTAGTAGATATTTTTTTTATCCTTAGAAAGAGCCTTGCTTTTTTCCTTAGATATTATTATTAAGGTCTTTTTATTTTCCCCTACTAACTTATCTTTATAGCAAGGAGTATAATTACTTAATTACTAGGTCTTTTATTAGATAGTATCTCTTTTTTAGCAATAGACCGAGTTCTTAATATAGCTATAAAAGTCTTTATAGGAGAGGTTATTATTCTTAGTCTTAGTTAATAGGCTAGAGTCTAGGTTAGTTAGAATATAGTCCTAAAGCGTATATTTTATTTAATTAAATAGTATATAGGTTTTAGTAGCTAGGTTATCGAATTTCGCAATAAATTTCTAGTCCTATTTACTAGAGATCGAGAAGTTTAAATAGCGGAGGCGCTTAGTAGCCTTTGCGAACTTATTAGGATTGCTATAGGCAGACTTAAGATACTAAATTATCTCTGCTAGTCTAGAGAAAGGTTATTCTATTAAGTCGTACTAGGTTTTAAGGGTCTTATAGGCCTTGCTATTAAGGGAGCGAAATAAAAAGCCTATCCTATTTTCCTTATCCTAAAAAGTAGCCTTATTAGTCCTTATCTTATCTTTTAGGTTAGTTAGAAAGGCGCTAAACTCGCCTTTCTTTCTAGAGAACGTTTTAATATCCTTATAGCAAGTCTTAGCTAAGTTAGAGTAAGCCGGGTTCAGTTATTTAATAGCAGTAAAGATAGGCTATATAGCCTTTTTAGAGGGGATAAAAGCAGTAAATTAATCCGTAAAGGCTATCGAGGCTTCTCTATAGCGGGCAGGCTTAGGGGTCTATTAGCTCTATAAGTTAGCAATCTGCTGCTAAAGAGCCGCTAACTAGGACTATAAGCCCTAGTTAGTTAGGGTTATTAAGGAAAAAGCTATAATTAAATAGTCTTTATCCTTAATATTATAATCTTAGTCTTAGGGGTTATATTCTAATTCTCTCGAGGCTAATCTTGCAAAGCGTTAAAAGAAGGTCTGGTTTTAGCTTCTAAATATATATTAGGAAGCGGGTCTAAGTCTTAGGTCTTATTCCTCAGAGCCTAATTAAATAGTCTAAAGGGCCTAGGAGTCTTCTAGGGTCTTAGCTGCCTATCTTAGCAACGAGAGGTCGTAGTCTAGTCTTAGGTCGTATTATATAGGTGTTTTGCGTTTTTATATAGGATATAAGGTTAGTATATATTTATAAACTACTTATTAGCAATATATTAATCTTAGAATAGTATAATAGCCTTAAAATAATAAGTAAATATATTATAGGCACTATAAATAAAGATTCTAAAATAAAGAGAAAAGAGGAAAAAGGGGTATAAAGCTATGCGTATTAAGGACGACTATATACATTGCTATATATAACCCAGGGTCTGTTAGGGCTTTAATTAAATAGTTAGTACCCTTGTTATTAGTCTTATAGATACGTGGCCTGAGAGTTAGTGTGTGCGGCGCGTAATAATAGCTAGGTTAGTCTTTATACTGCTTAAGGTCGGATTCTATAGAATTATTACAAGGGAATACTTTGCAAGGGTAGGCAGATTATTAGGCTATATAAGATAATAAGAGGAATAGTTAAGAAAGAAATACTTTTTAGCTATTTATTAGAGTCTAATAAGAATATCTTAGTTATAGTTAGTAACTTAGAAAGTTTTTTATAGGAATATATAACTATTAATTATAAAAGTAGCAGTTAGGTACTAGTCTATAATACTTATATTACAGCCCTAGAAATTAATAAAAGGAAACAGGCGGATAGAGGAGAGTTTAGCTCTAAGGCTTTTTATAGCCTTCTTAGCAAATCCTTAGGATACTATAAGACGAGTTTCTGCTCTAGTATTATAAAGAGAGGAAGTATTTAGACTAATACTATTAGATTAAATTATGCTATAAATAGTAAAGAACTTTCCTAAGCTTTTTTTTATTAATATTTTTAGAACTATTAAGGAGCCTTATAATAGTTCTACTCTTTTCCTAGGTCTAACTTATTAGAATCTATATTAGCTATATTTTATAAGGGATCTATACTTTCTCTAACTAAAGCGACTTTCTAATAGTCTAAGCACTCCTTAGCTTAGTAACCTTTTCTGCTATAAGTAAAACAAGTGCTATTATCCTAGTAGACCTTTTTTTCCCTCTTAATTAGAGCTTAGCTTTTCGACTTAGTGCTTAGTAGTCTTTTTAAGTCTATAGCAGGCGACTTATTTCCTTAAAGGGGTTATAAAGGTTAGCGAGATTCGCGCTAAATAATATCCTTCTTTTAGCAGAAGACTGCGTTTTTAACTGCCTTATAATACTTCTTATAGAAAAGTAGGGTATTCTTAGCTTTTATTAGAAAGCTTAGGTCGAGGTTAGCTAGCAAATAGTCCTAGAGCATATACTTAAGCTAGTTAGTAGGAACCTAGGTCTTTACTACTAGGTTATCAAATTCTACTAGAAATTCCTAAATCTTCTATTTGCCTATAGGCAAGAAATAGAGTCTTCGCAGTCTTTTAATTGCTTCTGCGTACTTATTTAGGTTACTAAACGCTAATTTAAAGCACTAAATTATCTTAGCTAGGCAAGAAAAAAGGCAGCTATCTAAGGTATACTTTATCTTAAAGGCTTTCTAGGCTTTGTTTTTAAGTATATAATAAAGGAAAAATATCTACTTTATTTTATTACGAAAAATTATAGTATTAATTTATATCTTATCTCTTAACTATACGAGAAAACTATTAAACTCGCCTTTCTTGCTAGAGAAAGTCCTAATATCCTTATACTAGGATTTTGCTTTCTCCGAGTAGTCTAGGTTTAGGGTACCTACTATCCTAAACTTAGGCTAGGCTGCTTTCCTAGATACTAGGAATATATCTAGGCTGCTAAAAGCTATAGACCCTATATATTTTATATAATCCTAGTCTTAGGATAGCGACTATTAGTTTAGTTAGTTGATTTCTGCCCTAAGCTAGGCTATATTTGCTAGTATACTCTAGATTATTACGGCTAGCAAAACAAGCAAACGTATATTAGGCACTATAAACGAATATTCTAAGATAAAGAGGAAAGAAAGAACTAAGAAAGAGTGGTCGGGCTATAGGCCCCTTTTATATGCGTTATAGAGGGCTTATTACCTAATATAACGGGTCTACTATAGGCCTATAGGGGTTAGGGGTCCTATATCCTTCCTCGTACTAAGTGCTATAGTATGCTAGGGTGCAGTGCGTAATACTACCCCTTGCTTACGGCCTTAATACGCCTATTAAGGTAGGTATAGGGTAGGTCGGGAAATACGGCCAAAAAGCACTAAGTTAATGCGCGCCCTTAAGATATAGCTGCAGGGACTATAAGGGGGGGTAGTAGCAGGAGGAAGACTAAGTCGGGCATAAGTAAGTATAAGCAGCAGTATAGGGGGTAATAGCAGCAGTAATAGCGGCTCGGGAGGGGTAATAGCAGTTAGTACAGGTAGTTTAGGGGAATAATAGCGGCTAGTATAAAGGGCTTAAAAAGATAATAGCAGTAGTATAGGCGGCTTAAAAGGGTAATAGCGGCTAGTATAAGCGGCTTAAAAGAGTAATAGCGGCTAGTATAAGCGGCTTAGAGGGATAATAGCGGCTAGTATAGGCGGCTTAAAAGGGTAATAGCGGTTATAATAGCGGTTAGTACGGGTGGCTTAAAGGGGTAATAGCGGCTAGCACAGGGGGCTTAGAGGGAATAAGAGCACTAAGACAGGTCGGAAGCGGGGGCCGGGTTATTGCAGGCGTTATGAGTCGATTTAAGGAAAATGCTATATAAAAAGTGCAAATTTTTAATAAAAAGTAGCCCTTAAGGCCGTCCCTACGTGCGTATCCCTAGGAAATGCCCGGAGGGATTATAAAAGGGGGTAGGTAGCAGTAAAGGATCTAGTCGAACAGTAGTAACGATAAAGGGACTAGTTAGCAGCTAAGCATAACGCTAGTCTATATTCTAAGTTATAACTAGTAGTTAAGGGTGCTATAAGCTATATAACTAGCGTATTCTATCTAGGGCGATAATAATAAAGGTAGTTAGTAGTCGAGCATAGTGCTAGCCCTATTTTAAGTCGCGGTTAGCAGTTAAACTTACTTTAGCGGTTAAACTCGCTATAGCAGTAACTCGTTATAAGCTGGAAAGCTAGTGTATAAAGTCGCTAGTAGAAGTGCTATAGGGAAGCAAGGCTTTATAGTATCCTTTATAACGAGTCGTAGGAGGATAGCAGAGTATAATAGCATCCTAACCTATAAGGGGCAGGGGGGTTAGCCCCCCCTAAACCTTATAAGTTAGGTATTAAAGCAGTTTATAGGCCGAATATAGGCTTATATAATATCCAGAAACAGGAGGTCCTAGGGTATTAGGGTATTAGTTATAGTATTCGCGCAGGGCTATTAGCACGTTGCAGAAGTTCCTAGCCAGGTACTAGGTTTTATTAGGGTCGTAGCCCTGCTAGGCGACCTAGTACTCGAGGCGCTAGGCTCGTCCTAATAGCCTGCTATAGAGCACTTTATCGACTTTCTATTTAAGGGTGCTATTAATATTATTAGGTTCGGGTAGTAGCTAGGACTAGTTAGGTAGCAGGTTATTAGCGGCTTTTTAAAGCCAGTTAGTATAGAAGAGGTTAGTTATCTTATAGCTCTCTAGCAAGTCTAGTATATAGCTATAGCCCTATTCTGCTATAATCTTAAAAGGGCCGGACTACTAGGAGTTAAGGCGGGTAGTAGGTACTATAGTGCTAAATCCCCTCCTACTAAGAAAAACATAGTCCCTAACCTAAAAGTTAGTAAGTCGGCGCTTTTTATTACTCTAAAGCTTCTATCGCTACTATATAGCAGCGGACTTCTCTTAGGCCTATTGCTATACTGCTCGTGCTTTAGCTACGAGGTCTCGGGCAGTAATAGTAGGCGCTAAGTCGGGTGCTAGTTAGTTGCTAAGGGTAGTACTAGGCGAGAAGGGGTTCTATACTAGCTTCTTAAAGGCGATAAAAAAGGGGGCTATATCGAGCAAGGCGTGCTATAAAGAGTTATAGGCGAAGTCGAGGACTAGTAAGAAATCGCTCTAGTTATCCTAATGCTTATTAATTTAAAAGCGTAACTGCTAATTAAAGTACTAGTTAGTAACCTTTATACTGCCCTATAACTAAGGGTAAAGGGCGCTACTATGCCTATGCTTAGTGCCTATAAAGCGGTTAATCTTAGCAAGGAACTTTAAGATAAAAAGGCTAGCATTATTAGTAATTTAAACTAGGGGCATGCTAAAGAAATAGTAAAGAGAGCGGAAATAGCAGCTAGCAAGGACCTTAGCTATATTATTCTTCTTAGCAAGCAGTATAGCGATAATCCTGCTAAGCTTATAAATAAAAGTCTAGACGTAGTTATACCTATAGCAGTTAGTTAGTATTATCTTTCTATTATAGGCTACGTGCTCCTAAACGGCTATAGGAATTAGAAAAGGGTAGAGAAGTCTAGGGGTCTTATCCTAGGGGACCTTATTCCTCTAGCAGTTATAGCAGTTACGAATATAATATCTAACGTCTCTCTTTATACTAGGCTAGTAGTAATCCTGCTAAAAGAGCTTAAGGGTCTTATTCTAACTACTATAGGCAAAGATTAAGGGTTCGTAAGCGGCGCGGATTAAAGCTATACGCAGGAAAATCCTATTATTTGTTTTCTCTAGTATAATTAGCAAGGTATCTTAGCAGCTAAGGCCCTAAGCGGAGTTTTCCTTCTAAATAAGGTTAGCTAGGTTAGTACTTATTAGAGCAGTTGTTGCCTTTATTATTATAAAGGTTCTAGTTAATAGGGTTAGGTTAGGGGTAGTTAAAAGTAGGCTAAAACTAAGTCGGCTAGGCGGGATTATACTAAAAGTATGCTCCTTTCTTTCCCTAGCCTTAACTATTAGCAGCTTAGCGGTCTTTCGAAATAGGGCGTTAGCGACTATATTTAGTCGGCCAGGGCAGTAGAGGAAGCATATATCGAATTAAGCTAGAAAGTTAGACTAGCAGACCTATCTAATAAAGAGGAGTCTTTTTATAGCAAAATGCACTAGAGCCTTATAGTCTATAATTATATCGAACTTCTAGCCTAGTAACTCTAGGTAGAAGTATTTAAAGCTCTATATAATAGTAAGGAACTTATAGTCTTAGATTAAGTAGGCTTATTTAGCAGGGGTTATTATTTTAAAAAAAAATCTAGTAGGCTTCTAAGTCGAGCTATTAGGCTATTATTACTATAGGACCCTAGTAGTAGTATTATAGGAAGCATTAGTCTCGAGGCGGGTTAGTAGTTTAGGCTAGAAAAAGGCAAGAATAAGGGCTTTAGTAGCGAGCTATTTTATCTTAGCAAAGGCATTATATTATTTAGGTCTAAGGGAAAAATCGCTATCCTTTTTAAGCAAACGGTTAAGAGGTTTAGCGGCCTTGCTAGCATAGTAGTAGAAGATCTAGATAAAATTATATAGGCTAAGGAAAAAATATATAGCCTTTTTATTATAAAGGTCTTCGAACTTCTAATTAATAATTGCCTAAGTCTTATAAAGGTTAATACTAATTCCTATACTAGCCTAGAGCATAACTCCTAGGTAGTCGACTTTTATAATATTAAAATACGATTTTTTAATATCTTTTTATAAATTTGCCTAGTAAAAGCGCTAAATAACTTCGCAGTATTCCTTCTAGTAAGTCTCCTTGCTATTATTATCCGAGTAGATTAAGATATTATTAGCGTATACGCTAGTATATTAGTCTAGAAGGTTATAGAGCTAGGTATTAATAAAGTTCTAGAACTAGGCAGGCCTAACTTTTAGACTAAAGGGGAGGACCTTTTAGCGGAATATATTAAACCTAGTGCAGAAAGCTATTAAGTACTTAGAGTCAGGGTCGAGATAAAAATAATAGAAAGCCTAGATAACGTCGATCTTAGAGAAGCGCTAAGCTAATTAGCAGTTAAATATAGTACTATTAAGGGAGGGGGCTAGCAAGATCCGGCTCTTTAAGTAGTCGTTTATCTAGTAGTAATTAATATAGAATCTATGCGCTATTAAGTATAGCTTTAGGGCAAATAGCATAGGTGCAGCGTATAGGCTAGCGTCTAGTTTAATAAACCTAATAGAAAGGAAGTAGTCGACTATCTCCTTCTCTAGCAGTAGATACTTTACTAGCACCTAGTATACTAGTAAGCTAGCAGGGGTTAGAGGTTTCTCGAGTTTAAGCATAACGTTATAACCTAGGCAAGGGCTAGCAAGTATATAGGCCTTTTTTTTGCTAAAAAAACCTTTTAAGTGCGTAAGGGCTAGGGGAATTAGGCTATATACTAGGGTAATATAGTCTAGGTCTTCTCTAGTAGGGAAGGGAATCTTTTATCCTATATATATAATGCTAGTAGGGGCGAGTTAAGCGATTTCTCTTTTAGTAGGCATAGTATCTAGCTTAAGAGGGATAGGAATAGTTAGTATTAGAGGAATAAGGTCCTCCTAGCAAGCCTATTATAGGTCGGCTTAAAAGGATCCGATTAATTACGCCTAGAGGAGTTTATTATCTAGGGCAGCGTTAATATTATTAGTTATAATTAGGTTAGGGTTATTAGCTAGGCACTTTTTCTTTAGGCTAGCAGGGAATATAAGGTTATTATTCTACTATTATCTCTATAGGATCTAGTAGTAGCGATTATCCTTTTTTATTAACTTATCTTATTATTTAATATCTATCTATATAGCTAGGTTAGTCTTTGCGCTGCTTAAAATCGGATTCTATAGAATTATCGCAAGGGAATACTTTGCAAAGGCAGGCAGATTATTAGGCTATACGAGATAATAGGAGGAATAGTTAAGAAGGAGATGCTTTTTAGCTATCTATTAGAGTCTAATAAGAATATCCTAGTTATAGTTAGTAACTTAGAAAGTTTCTTATAGGAATATATAACTATTAATTATAAAAGTAGTAGTTAAGTGCTAGTTTATAATACCTATATTATAGCCCTAGAAATTAATAAAAGGAAACGGGCGGATAGAGGAGAGTTTAGCTCTAAGGCTTTTTATAGCCTTTTTAGCGAATCCTTAGGATACTATAAAACGAGTTTCTGCTCTAGTATTATAAAGAAAAGAAGTATTTAGACTAATACTATTAGATTAAATTATACTATAAATAGTAAAGGACTTTCCTAAGCTTTTTTCTATTAATACCTTTAGGACTATTAAGGAGCCTTATAATAGTCCTATTTTTTTCCCGATTCTAACTCGTTAGAATCTTTATTAGCTATATCTTATAAAAGATCTATGCTTTCTCTAACTAAGGCGACTTTCTAGCAGTCTAGGTATTCCTTAGCTTAGTAACCTTTTTTGCTATAAGTAAAACAGGTACTATTATCCTAGTAGACCTTCTTTTCCCTTTTAGTTAAAGCTTAGCCTTTCGACTTAGCGCTTAGTAGTCTTTTTAGGTCTAAAGCAGGCGACTTATTTCCTTAAAGGGGTTATAAAGGTTAGCAAGATTTACGCTAAGTAGTATCCTTTTTTTAGCAAAAGACCGCGTTTTTAACTGCTTTATAGTACTCCTTATAAGAAAGTAGGGTATCCTTAGCTTTTATTAAAAGGCTTAAGTCGAGGTTAGCTAGTAGATAGTCCTAGAGCGTATACTTAAGCTAGTTAGTAGGAACCTAGGTCTTTGCTACTAGGTTATTAAATTCTGCTAGGAATTCCTAAATCTCCTATTTACCTATAGGCGAGAAATAGAGTTTTTATAGTCTCTCGATCGCTTCTACGTACTTATTCGGGTTGCTAAACGCTAATTTAAAGCACTAAATTATCTTAGCTACGTAAGAAAAAAAGCAGCTATCTAAAATATACCTTATTTTAAGGGCTTTCTAGGCTCTGCTTTCTAGTATATAATAGAGGAAAGATATCCGCTCTATTTTATTGCGAAAAGTTATAGTATTAATTTATATCTTATCTCTTAACTATACGAGAAAACTATTAAACTCGCCTTTTTGCTAGAAAAAGTCCTAATATCCTTATACTAGGATTTTGCTTTCTCTAAGTAGTCTAGGTTTAGAGTACTTATTATCCTAAACTTAGGCTAGGCTGCTTTCTTAAATACTAGGAACGTATCTAGGCTATTAAAAGCTATAGACCCTATATATTTTATATAATCCTAGTCTTAGGATAGCAACTATTAGTTTAGTTAGTAGATTTCTGCCCTAAGCTAGGCTATATCTGCTAGCATGCTCTAGATTACTTCTAATAAGTTAGGCGTAAAAGTAGGTAAAGCTATTACTAGGGGAGTCTAGGGCTAGGGAGGCCTTATTATATCTTATCGCTCTAATCTTATTTAAGCGGGTAAAGGAGTCTTCGATATAAGCCTAGTAGATTAATAGGATTGCTTATTTTAGCTAGATATAAATAGACTCGGGTCGTACTAACTGCTTAGTTAGGGTTATAATTTTCTATAGTATTTAGCGTCTCTATAAGACGTAAGAAGTAGTTATATATTTCTTAAACGCTCGTTAGTAGAGAAAAGATCTTAGAATAGTATTATAGCTAGCAAAACGAGCAAACGTATATTAGGCACTATAAATAAATATTCTAAGATAAAAAGGAAAGAAAGAACTAGGAAAAGGTAGTCGGGCTATAGGCCTTTTTTATATGCGTTGTAGAGGGCTTGTTACTTAATA
>LKCN02000011.1:1030186-1062820 GCA_001633055.2 Ophiocordyceps polyrhachis-furcata BCC 54312
TTATTATTGTTATTATTATTATTATTATTATTATTATTATTATTATTATTATTATTATTATTATTATTATTATTATTATTATTATTATTATTGTTATTTATTATTATTATTATTATTATTAATAGGTTCTTTTATACTCTAATCTGGTATTTTATTAATAGAAGGTATAGTATTAAAGTCTAAGTCTTTATAGTTATTGTTATTTATAAAGTTATTCTCTAGAATAGTAATATCTCGAGAAATAATAACTTTCCTTCTAGAGAAGTCCCAGATTTTATATGCATTTTTAGAGTAACCTATTATAATACCTTTAAAAGCTCGATTTTTAAGCTTATCTATAGGTAACTTATTTTTATAGTATATTATACTGCCGAATACCTTTATATTATCTAACTCAGAGAGTAGTATAGGTTTATTATATTTCTTTTTTCTAAAGGACTATATCCTAAAGAGGTATAATAAGACCTGTTATATATATATACGGCAGCTAAAACAGCTTCCCCCTAAAGGTATTTAGGTAGGTTTGCTATATATAGGATAGCCCGTGCCTTATTTAGTATAGTATAGTTTATACGTTCTATTTAGCTATTAGGTTTAGGGGTATTTTCAGGACTTATATTATATTTTATACTATTTTAATATAGTAATCCCTTATAGGGTATATAAATTCCTTAGTATTATCTAAAAAGACTTCTTTAATAGTTATTTTATCTATATTATTTTCTAATAAGGATTTTACTTCTAGAAATTTATTATATGCTTCGGATTTCTCTTTTAAGAGATATATATATAGTTCCCTACTATATACGTCTATAAACGTAATAAAGTACTTATATTTGTTATATATAGGAGTATTTATAGGTCCCTAGATATCTAGAACGATTTTATTAAGGTATTTATAGTCCTTTTTAACAGCTTCTTTATTTATTTTATTCGTAGCTTTTGCCTTTATATATATTTTATAATAGATAACCTTATCTTTATCTTCTTTGCTAATAATAGCTTTATTATTATAACGTTTTATTATCTTTATTAAAGAACGTAAGGATAGATATCCTAGGCAAAGATGCTAAAAGTATATATCTATCTTATCCTTATTCCTTTGTTTTTTATCTAAAATAGTATTATATATTGTGTTATTTATAGTATTATTAGGTATATTAAATCTAACCCTTTTACCTATTTATATAGAGAGAGGTATATAGTATAATCCTCCCTTTGTTATAGCCTAAATAAGAGGTTTATATAAAGGATTATGCAAAGAAAGGGTATTATCTTTTATTATAGTAATAACGTTCTTAAGATAGGACTGACTTATTATATTTATACCTAATTTAGGTATAAATAAGCAGTTCTTTAGTATAGATTTCTTATCTAGGGTAGGAAACTTAAAAATAATATCCCTAGACCTATAAACGTTTATATAAGATGCTTTTCCCTAGTTAACTCTAGTATTTATATTTTTATAATTAGATAGTAAATTTTTATCTGCTACTATATGCCTTATAGCAGCAGTATTGTATATAAAGTATATATATTTTGCAGTATTTAAAGAGCTATCTATATATAAAGACTATTATTTTATTATATATTATATAGCACTATATAAGTCTTTTAGAGCTCCTATTAAATTATTAGAGTTATTTATAGCGTTATATATTATATTATAGCATACCTCTTGTTCTAAATTTTCCAGTTCAGAGTCTATTTTAACTCCTCTAGGCATAGGGGCAGAAGGAAGGTCCGGTATATAAATTTCTATAGGGGCTGTATCGATATCGGTTATTATAAATAGCTTTTTAGCGTTATCTCCCTCTAAAGCTTTTATATCGGAGGAACCGAAAGTCCCTTGACTCTTCTAAAGGCCCTGCTTTATAGGCTTTTTTGTTATCTTATTATCCTTAGCCTTAAAGCCTTTTAGTGCTTTTTCCAGGTGCAGGAAGTAGCAGTCCTTATTAAAGTGCCTAGGCAGTTTATAGTAGGCATATTTTAACGCCTTTTTAGCCTTCTTTTAGGGCTTTTTTATAGGGGTATAAAAGGCTTTTTCCCCTTTTATATTATTAGACTTATAGCGCTTTGCCTTATTTAATATACTAGCAAAGAGCTTTTCTAGGTTATACGTACCCTCGTTATTCTATAAGTCCTGCGTTATATGCGTTATAAAGCCTTTAAAGGGCTCTAAGAGGTTATTTAGGACCTATATTATAAAGACTATTTTAGGGATTATTATCTCCCTAGCTTTTAGCTCTTCCTATATCGCCTTATAGCGATTTAGGTAGTCCTCTATATTATAGGGCGTAGCCCTGCCTATCTCTAGCAGCTCCTTAGTTAAAAGAAAGTTGCTTATAAACGAAACAGGGTTATAAAGGTCCTTAAGTTTATCCTAGGCCTTTTTTGTAAAGCGTAAGTGCATTATCTAGGTCAGGGGCCTATCTTCTAGCTAAAGCCTTATAAGGGCTAAAGCGTCCTCTGATTTATTATAGACTATAGAGCCTAAGGCCCCTTGCAATTTCTCCCTAATTAGAAGGGAATCTATTTGCAGTGCCTAATAGGTATAGTTGCCCGAGCCTAAAAGCTTAGCAAAAGAGTATTTCTAGTTATTGCCTATTATAGCCGAAAGAGGAAATTTTTTTAAGAAAAGTGGGTCTATTTGCTAAAAAGCGTTAGAAAAAAAAGTCCAAATAAGGTGATTTATAGGGCAAAAGGTAAAGAGGAAGGCAGTGAAAAAGAGGTTAAAGGTATAAAGGTATCCCGAGTTAGAGAGCTAAACCCGGGCTTATAATCTTAAAAGGTTATATAAGCAGTAGATAAAGAGTTAACGAATCGGAAAGGTAATTACGTAATAGAGAAAAAGAAGAGAAATTACGTAATAGTCTAAAAGAGGCAATTAAAGAAGAATTAGAGGCAGGAGAGGTGTTTTTATTAAAAAGGTAAGAAAAGCTAATACTAATAATTCTTCTAAGTAGGTAGGAAAACCCTCCTTCTTTTATAGATAATTTCCCAGAATTAAAGGTACTTATCGAGATACTTTAAAGTTTCTACTTTTAGGACTCTAATATACCTATACGTTACTACTTCCCCCTTATTTTTAGGTATTTTCCTTCTTTAGATATTTAACTTAGAAGATCGGCGATTTAAAGGAAGACTTATACGTATCGATCCGATCGATCTGATCGATCTGACCCCATAATACCCGCTATAACCGCTATAACGCGCCCGCTATAGCCCCTGTAGGTACGTACCCTACCCCGCTATAAGCGCTGTGCTCAGGGGGGTGTGGGTACGGATTAGGCCGTATTTATAGTATATATTTCAAGTCTAATTATAAGCTTTTTTCTTATCCGTTTAAGGTAAAAAAATATGAATATTGAAGCGTTTTGAAAGGGCTATAAAATAGTATAGGTCTTGTCTTAAAAAAATACTTATTCTATTTTTTATTAAGCTTTTATAGCTGTATTTTTATATATACTCTTATAATAGGGAAGATAAATAAAAAGTAGATAATATTCTATTTGCCTGCTAGAAAAAAGTAGGCTATAGTTAGCAATATAAGGTCCTTATTAAATAGACTAGATATCTTAATACCCTATTTAGGAACCTTTAGCCGAGCTTAATAGTATAGATACTCTATAATAATTTAAAGCACTTTATAGCTTAGCTATGCATAATAATAGCCTACATATTAGACCTATAATAGCGCCTCGCGCCTTTCCTATAGCGGCTATATAGGTTTCCTATACATATATCCTTTTTTTCTTTTTCTATCTACTCTAAGCCTTATAGCTATATATTGCCTAGCTATAAAGGCGCTTTATTAGCATTACTAGCACTGCGTCTAGCAGCGCCTTTCTCTTCCTTGTTATTAGCGTTATTATTATTATTACCCCCTCCCCCCCTTGCGCTTCTAGCGCTGCTACCCGCCCCTCTAAGGCCGCTATCCTCTTTATTAGGCCCCCTCCCCCCTTTCTCTCCTCCCCCTTCCCTTCTAATACTACTACTACTACTGCCCTATTTCTCTTATATTAGTTTAGCCTATATCTCTTTATCTAAAATCGACTTACTCTATTATAAGGGCCTCCCCCCTAGGGCACTTTCCCCCCTTCCTTAATACTGCTAGCCCCCTTACTACTGCTAACGCGGCTTTTAATACTATATTAGCCCGCTAGCTCTCCTTGCTATCCTAGCTAGCCTCTGCTTCCTAAGCACGGAAGGCCTATATTAGGAGGGCGGGAGCAGCTAGGCAGGGCTAATAGGCCCCTGCGTACTTAGTATAACTAACGCGCGCCTTTTATAGTATACTATACTTTAACGTCTTTTTTTAGTTATAGTATTCCTACTACTATAATACGCAGCATATATAGGGGTAGGCGCAAACCGCCCCTACTACTTTTTTTATCTTCTCTATTTTCTTATTTTCTTTAGCCTAAAGGGCTGGCTTATTATTATAGTTATTATTATTATTACTAATATTATTATCCTCTTTATTTTTATCCTTATTATTGCTATTATTATTATTATTTGCGCTAGCGCTACTACTATTTTTATTATCTTTTTCTTCTTTTTTTATTAGTATTATGCTATAGCTAGCGCTATAGCCGCTGCTATAACGCTGCTAGGCCCCCCTTCCCCTCCCTCTCTGCCCTACGCGACTGCTAGTTCTGCTACGGCTAGCGCTATAGCCGCTACTGCAATACTGCTAGACACCCCTCCCCCCCCCTCCCTGCTTATTACTACTGCTAGTTCCTTATCTATAGTAGCGAGCGCCGCCCGCGCTAGGGCGGGCGCTGCTGCCTTCTTAGCAGCTAGACAGGCCTCCTTACGCTGCTTTACGCGTATTACTGCTATAAATACAGCCTTTTTTGCCTTATAGGCAGTAGTAGTATTAGCTATAGCTATAGCCGCGGCTACTACTGCCTTTATCCTACTTATATTAGCGGCTTTATTAGCATAGTTATTAGCTTTAGTAGTAGTATTAGCATAGTAGTTATTATTACTATTAGCAGCCTTAGTAGCAGTATTAGCATAGTGCTTATTATTACTATTAGTAGTAGTATTAGTATAGTAATTATTATTACTATTAACGTTAGCATCCTAGTTATTATTATTATTGCTGCCCCTATTATACTAAAGCTCGCGCTTTAGCGCAGTAAGCTTGCCTAACTATAGTTACTTATTATTAGCACTTTTAACCTGCTTGCCCCTTATTATCTTATAACTTCTTACTTCTGCTTTATTCTAGGCGAAGTCGTTAGTATTAATAGTAGCTGCTATCTAAGCGGCTACTGCTATAGCCTTTTAGGCTAGCTTAGCCCTCCTCCCTGCTATCTTACTCTTTGCTATAAGCAGCAAGCTCTCCCGCCCGCCCTTCCCCCTAGGCTAAGCACTGCTACGGCTACTATTATAGCTGCTATTTCTACTACTACTACTATCCCCTTAGTCTAATAACGCTAGCAGTATCTATTACTTATTAGCCTGCTTGCCTACTTTTCCTTATTATAGTCCTCTATACGTACTATTGCTATTGTTATTGCTATTATTATTATTATTATTCTTTTTCTTCTTTTTCTTCTTCTAGTTATTAAATAAGAATTTCTTTCCTAGCGTTTGCGCCCTTCGTTTTTTCTATAAGCCCTGCCTAGCTAGGCAGTAGTTATATATGCTTAAAGGCAGCCCTTATATAAGGGTCTTCGACCTTAGTATAGTTTTAGTTATATAACTAAAACTTCCCCCCTGACTTTAAGGAAAGCGCTTATATAGCTATAAACTCCGCCCCTTTGCTTATATAATATACTTATTTTATAATAGTCCCTTATCTTAGCTATGCCCTTATTACGCGTAGTATTACCCCTAGAATACGTGTTACGGCTAGCAAACGAGCAAACGTATATTAGGCACTATAAACGAATATTCTAAAATAAAGAGGAAAGAAAGAAAGAACTAGGAAAGGGTAGTCAGGCTATAGGCCCTTTTATATGCGTTATAGAGGGCTTATTACCTAATATAATAGGTCTACTATAGGCCTATAAGGGTTAGGGGTCTTATATCCTTCCTCGTACTAAGTGCTATAGTATGCTAGGGCGCGGCGCGTAATACTACTACCCGCCTATAGCCTTAATACGCCTATTAAAGTAGGTATAGGGTAGGTCGGCAAATACGGCCGAAAAGCACTAAGTTAATCAGGGGGGGGGGGTATTGCCTAGCGCAGCACGGGCGCTATAAGTCGATTTAAAGAAAACGCTATATAAAAAGTGCGAATTCCTAATAAAAAGTAGCCCTTAAGGCTAGCCCTATATACGCGCCCTTAAGATATAGCTATAGGGACTATAAGAAGGGGTAGTAGTAGGAAGAGGACTAAGTCGGGCATAGGTAGGTATAAGCAGTAGTATAAGGAGTATTAGCAGTTAGTATAAGTAGCTTAGGGGGGTAATAGTAGTTAGTGCAGGTAGCTTAGGGGGGTAATAGCAGTAGTATAGGCGGCTTAGAAGGATAATAGCAGCTAGTATAGGGGGCTTAGAGAGGTAATAGCAGTAGTATAAGCGGCTTAAAGGGATAATAGCAGCTAGTATAAGGGGCTTAGAGAAGTAATAGCAGTAGTATAGGCGGCTTAAAAGGATAACAGCGGCTAGCATAGGCGGCTTAGAGAGGTAATAGCGGCTATACAGGCGGCTTAGAGGGATAACAGCGGCTAGCACAGGCGGCTTAAAGAGGTAATAGCGGCAGCACAGGCGGCTTAGAGGGATAACAGCGGCCGTATAGGCGGCTTAAAAGGGTAATAGCAGTAGTATAGGCGGCTTAAAAAGGTAACGGCGGCTAGTATAGGGGGCTTAGAGGGGTAATAGTAGCTAGTATAAGGGGCTTAAAAGGGACGAGAGCGCTAAGATAGGTTAGAAGCAGGGTCTAAGTCGTTGCAGGCGTTATAAGTTAATTTAAAGAAAATACTATATAAAAAGTGCAAATTCTTAATAAAAAGTAGCCCTTAAGGCTATCCCTATATACGTATCCCTAGGAAGTGCCTAGAGGGATTATAAAAAGGGGTAGGTAGTAGTAAAGGATCTAGTTAGATAGCAGTAATAATAAAAGGACTAGTTAGCAGCTAAGCATAACGCTAGGCTATATTCTAAGTTATAACTAGTAGTCGAGGGTGCTATAAGCCGTATAACTAGCGTATTCTATCTAAGGCGACAATAATAAAGGCGGTTAGCAGTCAAGCATAGCGCTAGCCTATTCCGAGTCGTAGCTAGCAGTTAAACTCGCTCTAGTAGTTAAACTCGCTAGCAATAACTCGTTATAAGCTAGAAAGCTAGTGTATAAGGTTGCTAGTAGAAGTGCTGCAAGGGAGCAAGGCTTTATAGTATCCTCTGCAATAAGTCGTAAGAGGATAGTAGAGCGTAATAGCATCCTAACCTATAAGGGGTAAGGGGTCTAGCCCCCCCTAAACCTTATAGGTTAGGTATTAAAGCAGTTTATAGGCTAAATATAGGCTTATATAATATCCTAAAATAGATAACTGCCTGCAGCTAGTTCCGATTAGACTTTATAGGCTATATAGCTCTTAGCATGCATAGCCGGATAATAGTAGTTAATTAAGCCTAACTCGTTAGCGCTCTTAGGGGTAGGCTGTGTCTAAGGCTTATGCTAATAGCAGATTAGCCCTACCCTAACTATAACTGCAATTAGCGTGCTATAGGAGTAGGCTGCCCTACCCTATAGCCTATAAAATTAATAGGAACGGGTCCTAGCAGGCGCTATATTAGTATCCTGCTAGGGTAGCCTAACCCTAAGGTTATTGCTTTTAGGCAGCTAGCCGCTAAAAAAAAAGGGGTAAGGAGAGGTGTCTTATAGCCTTAGAATCGCAAAGCTTAAAACTAAATAGGTAGCTAAGGAGGTATAGTTCTTATAGCTAGAAACTAAAAGCTAAGACCTACGAGAATAATATCTCCTCTTACTATCTAAGTAGCAATATAGGGGGGGAGTAATATTCGAGAGTTAGGGTCAATTGCAGAGAGAGAGAGAGAGAGTATATATATATATATAAGCGCAAAAATATCTTCTAAGAGGTCTGCCCTAGCCTATATATAACTTATAGGCGTTACTAGTAGCGTTATATATACCTGCGCTAGCGGGTAAGGGCTCCTATTAAAAGGGCCGAGTCGTTATTATTGTTATTATTATAGGGCTTCTTAGCTATAGCAGTATCGATCTATTATTAGAGGTTAAGAAGAGGTCCTAGGGCATTAGGGTATTAGTCGTAGTATTTGCACAGGGCTATTAGTGCATTATAGAAGTTCCTAGCCGGGTACTAAGTCTTATTAGGGTTATAGCCCTGCTAAGCAACCTAGTACTTAAGGCGCTAGGCTTATCCTAATAGCCTGCTATAGAGCACCTTATCGACTTCCTATTTAGGGGTGCTATTAATATTATTAGGTTCGGGTAGCAGCTAGGACTAGTTAGGTAGCGGGTTATTAGCGGCTTTTCTAAGCTAGTTAGCGTAAAAGAGGTTAGTTATCTTATAGCTCTTTAGCAAGTCTAGTATATAGCTATAGCCCTATTCTATAACAATCTTAAAAAGGCTAGACTACTAGGAGTCGAGGCGGGTAATAAGTGCTATAGTGCTAAATCCCTTCCTGCTAAGAAAAACGTAGTCCCTAACCTAAAAGTTAGCGGGTTAGCGCTTTTTATTACTCTAAAGCTTCTATTGCTACTATATAGTAGTAGACTTCTCTTAGGCCTATTATTATACTATTCGTGCTTTAGCTATAAGGTCTTAGGCGGCAATAGCAGGCGCTAAGTTAGGTACTAGTTAGTCGGTAAAAGTAGTACTAGGCAAAAAGGGGTTCTATACTAGCTTCCTAAGGGCAATAGAAAAAGGGGCTATATTAAGCAAGGCATGCTATAAAGAGTTATAGGCAAAGTCGAGTACTAGCAAGAAATCGCTCTAGTTATCCTAATGCTTATTAATATAGAAACGCAACTGCTAATCGAGGTACTAGTTAGTTACCTTTATACTGCCCTATAACTAAGGGTAAAGGGCGCTACTATGCCTATGCTTAGTGTTACGGCCTTAGAATAACAAGTAAATGTATTATAGGCACTATAAACAAAGATTCTAAGATAAAGAGAAAAGAGGAAAAAGGGGGCATAAAGCTGTGCGCACTAAGAAAGACTATATACACGGCTATACGTAATCCAGGGTCTATCAGGGCTATGATTAAATAGTTGGTGCCCTCGTAACTATAGCTACGTGGCCTGAAGGGTTAGTATTTGTGCAGCGCGTAACACTACCCCCCGAATAAGGCCTTAATATACCTATTAAGGCGGATATCGCCGGACGCGGGGAGCTGCTGTAGTTAACGTTGCACGGTTATCGTCGTTATCGTCGTTATATAGTTTATCGGCCGCGGCCGCTGCTAACTACTTAATTAAATTTACAGGGGGCCCGGGGGCATTAACGTAACGGTTATAGTACTCTTGCAAGGCGATAGGCGCGTTCTTAAAATTTCGCGCGGGATACTATATATCGTCGGGATTATAGCCCTGCTATTATACCTAATACTCTAGACGCCGGTTCCTCCTTATAAGATAAGAACGGAGAACGTAATCGACTTCTTACTCGGGTATACTATAGACTTCTTTAGGTTTAGGAGGCGGAACTATTTAGTCGGGCAACGGGTTATCTAGGGCCTTGCGGAGCCGGTCGGCGTAGAATAAGTTAGTTATCTTATAGCTATCTAGCAGGTCGAGAATATAGCTAAAGCTTTTTTTAGCAGTAATTATAAATAGACCGGACTACTAGGCGTCGAGACGAGTCGTCGGGGCGACTATACTAAATCCTTTCTATCGTAGGAAGACTTTATCCCTAATAGTAAAGTCTACGGGACGTCTCTTCTTATCGGCCTATTGTTTTTGCTAAGCCTAGGTTCGGGCTGCGGCGTTATAAGCCTATTGCTGCACCTTCTATGCTCGAGCTATAAGGCGGGAAGCGATATAGGCAGGGTCCGTAGAATTATTAGGGGTCGAAGAACTATTTAATTAAGGCAGAGAGAGAGGGTTTCTAACGTCTCTGCTAAGTGCTACTATTAAGGGGGCTATACTAATCGAAGCGTGCTAGGAAGAGTTATGCGCAAAGTCTAGCGCTAGCAGATAATCGCTCTAGTCGTCTTAATGCTTATCGATATAGAAGCGTAGCCTCTAATCCAGATACTAGTTCGTAACCTCGACGCTGCCTTATATCTGCGGGTAGAGGGCGCTACTATAGCGATGCTTTATACTAGTAAGGTCGTTAATTTTCTTTAGGAACGACGAGACAAAAGGACTAGCATTATCCGTAATCTAAGCAGTTAGCAGGCCGAAGAAGCAGTATAGGTGCTAGAAGTAACGGCTAGCAAGGGTCTCCGAGGTATCGTTCTTCTTTCCAGGCAGCGTAGCAATAATCCGGCTAAGCTTGCAGATAAAGGTCCAGACGTAGTCGTATCCGTAGCGGTCTATAGGCATAGTCTTTCTATTGCAAGCAACGTGCTCCTAAATAGCAGTCGGTACTAGCAGAGGGTATAGGAGTCCGGGGGTCTTATTACAGGGGGTCTTATTTTTGCAATAGTCGTAGCAGTTACGGATATACCTCTAGACGTCCTGCTTTATCTAGGGCTAGTAGTAGTCCTATTGCAGTACTTTAATTGTCTTGTTTTAGCCTTTATAAGCGAAGATCGGAGGTTCGTAGGCTTTGCGAATTAGGGCTATGCGGAGGAATAGTCGTCTATTAGCAGTCTGTTCTAGGACGATTAAGTGCTTGCTATAGTAGCCGAGTTCTTAAATCGCGTTTTTTTCTTAAATAAATATAGCGAGGTCGGCACTATAGGGGGTTGCGGCATTAGGTAGACGAATCAGGGCGATTATTAGGGTAACTTCCGGGAGGTCGAAACTAAGAGACTCCGGCTTAATTAATTAGCTTATCCGTTCTTCCTTTTCTCTAGCTTTAACTATAGGGTATTCGACTATCTTGCGCGAGAGAGCATCTGCAGCTATATTTAGTCGGCTAGGGCAATAGAGGAAACGGATATCGAATTAAGCTAGGAAGTTAGACTAACGGACTTATCGGACTAAGAGCAACCTCTTTATTAAGAAGTATACTAGGGCCTTGTAGTCCGTAACGATATCGAATTTCTAACCAAGGAGTTCTAGGTAGAAGTGTTCGAGGCTCTAGATAATAGCGAGGAGCTTACGGTCTTAGATTAGATAGGCGCGTTTAGCAGGGGATATAGTCTTAGAGAAGAAGCCTGTAGGCTTCTAGGTCGAGTCGGTCTATTATTGCTATAATATACTAGCGGTTGCGTTCTAGGAGGCGTTAGTCTTAAGTCGGGTCGTTAGTTTAGGACGGAAGAAGGCAAGGACGGGAGCTTTAGTTGCGAGCTTCTTTATTTAATTAAATACTTCGCGCTATTCTAGTCTAAGTTTAAAGGGCGTGTCCTTCCTAAGCAGTTAGTTTAAGGGTTCGGCGGTCGTACTAGCGTAATAGCAGAAAATCCGGATAAAGTTGCAAAGACCTACGAAAGAGCGTATAGCTTTATAGTCTCTAAGGTCTTCGAACTTCTAATCCGTAATAGCCTATACCTTGCGGGGGTTAATACTAAGTCCTACGCTAGCGTATAGCATTACGCTAAGGTAGTTAACCTTAGTAATATTAAACTAAGACTTTTTAATATCACCCTATAGATTAGCCTAATAAAGGCGCTAGATAACCTTATAGCATTCGATCTAATAGTCTTCCTCGTCGTCGTTATCCGTATAGATTAGGACGTTATCTGCGTATGTACTAGCATATCGATCGAGGAGGTCGTAGAGTTAGGCATTAATAAAGTTCTAGAACTAAGCAAGGCCGACCTTTAATCCAAACAGAAGGACTAACTAACGGAACGTACTAAACCTAGTACGGAATGCTATTAGGTATTTAGAGGCCGGGTCGAGACGGAGGCAGTAGAATGCCTAGATAACGTCGATCTTAGAGAAGCGTTTCGCGGATCGGCAGTTAAAAGCAGTACCATTAAGAGAGGGGGCGGGTAAAATACGACTCTTCAGGTAGTCGTTTATCTAATAGTAGTCGATACAGAAACGTCGGGCCGTAGAGTACGGCTTCGGCGCGAATAGGACGGAGGCGGTATACGGGCTAGCGTTAGGCTTAATAAAACCTATCTCGAGCAGATAATCTATAGTCTCTTTCTCTAACGGCAAGTATTTAATCGGAGTGCGATAAGACAGGGGACTAGCTAGGTAGAGGGGTTTCTTAAGTTCTAGCGTAATATTATAACTAGGATAGGGACTCGCAAGAGTATATGCTTCCTTCTTGCTAAAAAAGCCTTCTATATGCGCAAGGGGCTACGGAATCAGGCTACGGACTAGGGCAACCTAATCGGGGTCTTCTCCTGCTAGGAATAGGATCTCTTAGCCTTAATATATACGACTCGCGGGACTAAGCTTCGCAATCGAGACCTCGGGCAGGTCGGGGTCGTCTTCTAAAGGTACGGGCTAGGTCGGCATTAAGGGAGTTAATTCCTCCTATCGTATCCGTTAGGGATCCTCTTAGACTGCTCGGATTAATTAGTCTCGGCAGTCCTAGTCGTCTTCCTAGGGGTCGGTCGGGTTAAGGGTCTTAGTCTAGGTTAGGATCTAGGCTAGCTTCTTTTTCTTCGCGGGCTATACGAAGTTATTATTCTTCTACGAGCGTTAGAGGATCTTATACTTCTTCTCGTCTGCTTTAATTAATTAGTTCTAGCGTTCCGCGTTAGCCTAAACGGCCAGGTCGATCTGCCTATTAAGTAAAGGCGTCTTAGGCAGAAGGATCGAGAGGGAGTACTTAGCAAGGGCGGGGAGGTCGTTAGGCTAGACAAGCTTTCGAGCGGTATAGTCGAGTAGTAGTTTCTTTTCGGCTAGCTAGTGCAGGCTAATAAAGAGATCCTAGGCATAATTAGTAACTTAGAAGGTCTCCTAGGGAAAGGACTGGCTATCGATCGTAAGGGTCGCAATTAACTGCTTACGTACGGAACTAGCTAGGCGGCCTTGGAAATCGACTAGGGGGACTAGACTAACTAGGACGAGTTCGGCATCGAGGCGTTTAACGGCCTGCTTAGCGAATTAGCGACTAATAAGGAGACGGGCATCTGCTCTAGTATTATAGAGGGACAAGGCTTAAAGAGCGATTCTATTAATTTAAACTTAACTATTAATAGTAAACGACTCTCCTACCTTCTTCTCTATACGTAAGACCTTTAGGACTATTAAAAAGCCTTATAATAGTCCTACTCTTTTCCCGAATCCGAGTCTTTAGAAGTAGTTAGTAGCGGCGTTAGCGTCCTCCTTAAGCCCGAGATCTAGGCTTAGTCGGAGCAATCTTTAGCTATATAGCCCTTCTTTCTATAGATAAAGCATATACCGTTATCCTAGTAGACCTTCTTTTTATCCTCGGAGAGAGCCTTGCCTTTTTCCTTAGATATTATCGTTAGGGTCTTCTTGTTTTCCCCTGCCAGCTTATCTTTACGGCAAGGAGTATAACTACTTGCTTGCTAGGTCTCCCGTTAGACGGCATCTCTCTTTTAGTAGTAGACCGAGTCCTTAATATAGCCGCAAAAGTCTTCGTAGGAGAGGCTATCGTCCTTAGTCTTAGTTAATAGGCTAGAGTCTAGGTCGGTCGGAAAGTAGTCCTAAAGCGTATACTTTATTTAATTAAATAGTATACGGGTCTTAGCGGCCAGGTTATCGAATTCCGCAATAAATTCCTAGATCTCCTATTTGCTAGAGATCGAGAAGTTTAAATAGCGGAGGCGATTAGCGGCCTTTACGAACTTATTCGGATTGCTATAGGCAGACTCGAGATACTGAATTATCTCGGCTAGTCTAGAGAAGGGTCGTTCTATAGAGTCGTACTAGGTCTCGAGGGTCTTGCGGGCCTTGCCCTCGAGGGAGCGAAACAAAAAGCCTATCCTATCTTCCTTATCCCGAAAGGTAGCCTTATCGGTTCTTATCTTATCTTTTAAGTTAGTTAGAAAGGCGCTAAACTCGCCTTTCTTTCTAGAGAACGTTCTAATATCCTTGCAGCAAGTCTTAGCCGAGTTAGAGTAAGCCGGGTTCGGTTATCCGATAGCGGCGAAGACAGGCTATACGGCCTTTCTAGAGGGGACGAAAGCAGTAGATCGATCCGCAAAAGCTATCGAGGCTTCTCTATAGCGGGCGGGCTTAGGGGTCTATTAGCTCTGCAAGTCGGCAATCTGCCGCTAGAGAGCCGCTAACTAGGACTATAGGTCCTAGTTAGTCGGGGTAGTTAAGGAAGAAGCTATAATTAAATAGTCTTCGTCCTTAATATCGTAATCTTAGTCTTAGGGGTCGTATTCTAATTCTCTCGAGGCTAATCTTGCAAAGCGTCGAGGAAAAGTCTAGTCTTAGCTTCTAGATATATATCGGGAAGCGGGTCTAAGTCTTAGGTCTTATTCCTCGGAGCCTAATTAAATAGTTTAAAAGGTCCGGGAGTCTTCTAGGGTCTTGGCTGCCTGTCTTGGCAACGGAAGGTCGTGGTCTTAGTCTTAGGTCGTGTTGTACGGGTATTTTGCGTCTTTATACGGGACGTAAGGCTAATACGTATTTATAAACCGCTTATTAGCGATATATTAATCTTAGAATAGTATTATGGCCTTAGAATAACAAGTAAATATATTATAGGCACTATAAATAAAGATTCTAAGATAAAGAGAAAAGAGGAAAAAGGGGGCATAAAGCTGTGCGCACTAAGAAAGACTATATATACGGCTACACGTAATCCAGGGTCTGTTAGGGCTATGATTAAATGGTTGGTGCCCTCGTAACTGTGGCTACGTGGCCTGAAGGGTCAGTATTTGTGCGGCGCGTAACACTTAGTGCTAGTAAGGCAGTTAATCTTAGCGAGGAACTTCGAGATAAAAAGGCCTATATTATTAGTAATTTAAACTAAGGGTATGCTAAAGAAATAGTAAAAGGAGCGGAAGTAGCGGCTAGCAAGGACCTTAGCTATATTATTCTTCCTAGCAGGCAATATAGCAATAATCCTACTAAGCTTGCAAATAAAGGTCTAGATATAGTTATACCTATAGCAGTTAGTTAGCATTATTTTTCTATTGCAGGCTACGTGCTCCTAGATAGCTATAGGAATTAGGAGAGGGTAAAGAAGTCTAGGGGTCTTATCCTAGGGGACCTTATTCCTCTAGCAGTTATAATAGTTATAAATATAACGTCTAATATCTCTCTTTATACTAGGCTAGTAGTAATCCTGCTAAAGGAGCTTAAGGGTCTTATTCTAACTACTATAGGCAAAGATTAAGGGTTCGTAAGCAGCGCGGATTAGGGCTATACGCAGGAAAATCCTATTATTCGTTTTCTCTAGTATAATTAGCAGGGTATCCTAGCAGCTAAGGCCCTAAGCGGAGTTTTCCTTCTAAATAAGGTTAGCTAGGTTAGCACTTATTAAAGCAGTCGTTACCCTTATTATTATAAAGGTTCTAGTTAATAGGGTCGAGTTAGGGGTATTCGAGGGCAGGCTAAAACTAAGTCGGCTAGGTAGGATTATGCTAAAAGTATACTCCTTTCTTTCTCTAGCCTTAACTATTAGTAGCTTAGCAGTCTTTCGAGATAGGGCGTTAGCGACTATATTTAGGCGGCTAGGGCAGTAGAGGAAGCATATATCGAATTAAGCTAGAAAGTCGGACTAGCGGACCTATCTAATAGAAAGGAGTCTTTTTATAGCAAAATACACTAAGGCCTTATAGTCTATAATTATATCGAACTTCTAGCCTAGCAACTCTAGGTAGAAGTGTTCGAGACTCTATATAATAGCAAGGAACTCGCGGTCTTAGATTAGGTAGGCTTATTTAGCAAGGGTTATTATCTTAGAGAAGAATCTAGTAGGCTTCTAGGTCGAGCTATTAGGCTATTGCTGCTATAGGACTCTAGCAGTAGCATTGCAAGAGGCGTTAGTCTTAAGGCGGGTTAGTAGTTCGGGCTAGAAAAAGGCGAGAATAAATGCTTTAGTAGTAAGCTATTTTATCTTAGTAAAGGCGTTGCATTATTTAAGTCCGAGAGAAAAGTCGCTATCCTTCTTAAGCAGATAGTTAATATAACGGCCTTAAATAATAAGTAAATGTATTATAGGCACTATAAACAAAGATTCTAAAATAAAAAGAAAAGAGGAAAAGGGGGCATAAAGCTATGCGCACTAAGGACGACTATATACACTGCTATATATAACCCAGGGTCTATTAGGGCTTTAATTAAATAGTTAGTGCCCTTATAATTAGTCTTATAGATACGTGGCCTAAGAGTTAATATATGCAGCGCGTAATACTACCCCCCGACTAAGGCCTTAATATGCCTATTAAGGTATATATCTGCGGACTCGTAGTAATAGGCCGAATTTAGCAATATAGTTATCGTTATCGTTATTATTATATAGCTTATCTACTATAGCAGCCTTAATCTACTTAGTTAAGTTTATAGGGGGTTCTAGGGCATTAATATAACGATTATAGTATTCCTTTAAAGCAATTAGCGCGTTCTTAAAATTCCTAGCAGGATACTATATATAATCGGGATTATAGCCTTGCTATTAGACTTAATACTCTAGGCGCTTATTCCCCCCTATAATATAAGAATAAAAAACGCAATCGACTTCCTATTTAAGTATACCTTAGATATCTTTAGGTTTAAGCGCTAGGACTATTTAATTAGGCAATAGATTATCTAGGGCTTTACAGAGTTAGTTAGTATAAAATAAATTAGTTATTTTATAGCTATCTAGCAAATTAAGAATATAGCTAAAACCTCTTTTAGCAGTAATTATAAATAGACTAGACTACTAAGTATCGAGGCGAGTTATTAAGGCGATTATACTAAATCCCTTCTATTATAGAAAGACCCTATTACTAATAATAAAGTCTATAGGGCATTTCTTCTTATTAGCCTATTGCTTTTGCTATTCTTAAGTTCGAGCTATAGCATTGCAAGCCTATTACTATACCTTCTATATATAGGTAATAAGGCGTAAGGCAATATAGGCAGGGTCGATAGAGTCCTTAGGGGTCGAGGAACTATTTAATTAAGGCAGAGAAAAAGGGTTCCTAACTGCTTTGCTAAGTACTACTATTAGTAGGGCTATACTAATAGAGGCATGCTAGGATAAGTTATACGCAAAGTCTAGTGCTAGCAGATAATCGCTTTAATTATCTAAATATTTATTAATATAGAAGCATAGCTTTTAATCTAAATACTAGTTTATAACTTTAACGCTACCCTAGGTCTATAGGTAGAGGGTAAAACTATAATAATGCCTTATGCTAGTAAGTTAGTTAATTCTTTTTAGGAATAAAGAGATAAAAAGGCTAGCGTTATTAGTAATCTAAGTAGTTAGCAGGCTAAAAAAGCAGTATAAGTGCTAGAAGTAATAGCTAGCAAGGGTTTTTAAGGTATTATTCTTCCTGCTAGGCAATATAGTAATAATCCGGCTTAGCTTGCAGATAAAGGTCTAAATATAGTTATATCTATAGCGATCTATAAGCATAGTTTTTCTATTATAAGCAATTTTTTCCTAAATAGCAGTTAGTACTAGCAAAGGGTATAGGAGGCTAGGGGTTTTATTACGCGGGGTTTTATTTCTCTAGCAGTTATAATAGTTGCGAATATACTTTTAGATATCCTGCTTTATCCTAGGCTAGTAGTAGTCCTATTATAGTACCTTAATTATCTTATTTTAGCCTTTATAAGCAAAGATTAGAGGTTTATAGGCCTTGCAAATTAGGGCTATATGGAGAAATATTCGCCTATTAGCAATCTGCTTTAGGACGATTAAATAGTTACTATAGTAGCCGAGTTTCTAAACCGCGTTCTTATCTTAGATAAGCATAGCAAGGTTAGCATTATAAGGGGTTATAGTATTAAGTATATAAATTAAGGCAATTAAAGGGGCAATTTTAGGGAGGTCGAAACTAAGAAACTCTAGCTTAATTAATTAGTTTATTTATTTTTCTTTCTCTCTAGCCCTAACTATAAGGAGTTCGACTATCTTATATAAGAGAGTATTAGCGGCTATATTTAGTTAGCTAGGGCAGTAGAGGAAATAGATATCGAATTAAGCTAGGAAGTTAGACTAATAGATTTATTAGATTAAGAGCAGCCTTTTTATCGAGAAATATATTAAGGCCTTATAGTCTATAATAATATTAAATTTCTAATTAAGGAGTTCTAAGTAGAAGTATTCGAGGCTTTAGATAATAGCAAGGAGCTTATAGTTTTAGATTAGATAGGCGTGTTTAGTAGGGGATATAGTCTTAGAAAAGAAGCCTATAGGCTTCTAAGTCGAGTTAGTCTATTATTGCTATAGCATACTAGCAGTTGCGTTCTAGGAGGCGTTAGTCTTAAGTCGGGTTAGTAGTTTAAAATAAAAGAAAGCGAGAATAGGAGCTTTAGTTATAAGCTTTTTTATTTAATTAAATGCTTTGCGCTATTCTAGTCTAAGTTTAAAGAGCGTGTCCTTTTTAAGTAATTAGTTTAAGGGTTTAGCAATTGCGCTAGTATAATAGTAGAAGATCTAAATAAAGTTATAGAGACTTATAAAAGAGCGTATAGCTTTATAGTCTCTAAGGTCTTTAAACTTCTAATCCGTAATAGCCTATACCTTATAGGGGTTAATACTAAGTCCTATGCTAGTATATAGTATTACGCTAAAGTAGTTAACCTTAGTAATATTAAACTAGGACTTCTTAATATTACCCTATAGATTAGCCTAATAAAAGCGCTAGATAACCTTATAGTATTTAGTCTAATAGTCTTCCTTATTATTAATATCTATATAGATTAGGATATTATCTGCATATATACTAGCATATTAATTAAGAAGGTTATAGAGCTAGGCGTTAATAAAGTTCTAGAACTAAGCAAGGCCGACCTTTAATCCGAATAGAAGGACTAACTAATAGAATATACTAAACCTAGTATAGAATGCTATTAGGTATTTAGAGGCCGGGTCGAGATAGAGATAGTAAAATGCCTAAATAACGTTAATCTTAGAGAAGCGTTTCGCAGATTAGCAGTTAAAAGCAGTACTATTAAGAAAAGGGGCAGGTAAAATATAACTCTTTAAATAGTCGTTTATCTAATAATAGTCGATATAGAAATATTAGGCTATAAAGTATAGCTTTAGCGCAAATAGGATAAAAGCAGTATATAAGCTAGCGTTAGGTTTAATAAAACCTATCTTAAGCAAGTAGTCTATAGTTTCCTTCTCTAATAGCAAGTATTTAATCGGAATATAATAAAATAAGGGACTAGCTAGGTAAAAAGGTTTCTTAAGTTCTAGTATAATATTATAACTAGGATAGGGGCTTATAAGGGTATATGCTTCCTTCTTGCTAAAAAAGCCTTCTATATGCGTAAGGGGCTCTAGAATTAGGCTACGGATTAGGGCAATATAATTAGGGTTTTCTCCTGCTAGGAATAGGATCTCTTAGCCTTAATATATACGACTCGTAGGACTAAGCTTTGCAATTAAGACCTTAGGCAGGTTAGGGTTATCTTCTAAAAGTATAGGCTAGGTTAGTATTAAGGGAGTTAATTTCTTCTATCGTGCTTATTAAGGATCCTCTTAGACTGCTTGGATTAATTAGTCTTAGTAGTCCTAGTTATTTTCCTAGGGGTTAGTCGGGTTAAAGGTTTTAATCTAGGTTAGGATCTAGGCTAGCTTTTTTTTCTTCGCAGGCTATATAAAGTTATTATTCTTCTATAAGCGTTAGAGGATCTTATACTTTTTTTCGTCTGCTTTAATTAATTAGTTCTAGTATTCTGCATTAGCTTAAATAGCTAGGTCGATCTGCCTATTAAGTAAAGGCGTCTTAGGTAAAAGGATCGAGAGGGAGTATTTAGTAAGGGCAGGGAGGTTATTAAGCTAGATAAGCTTTCGAGCAGTATAGTCGAGTAGTAGTTTCTTTTTAGCTAGCTAGTATAGACTAATAAAGAAATCCTAGGCATAATTAGTAACTTAGAAAGTCTTCTAGGGAAAGGACTAGCTATTAATTATAAAGGTTATAATTAACTGCTTACGTACTAAACTAGCTAGGCAGCTTTAAAAATTAACTAGGGGGACTAGACTAATAAGGACGAGTTTAGTATCGAGGCGTTTAATAGCCTGCTTAGCAAATTAGCAATTAATAAGGAGATAGGCATCTGCTCTAGTATTATAAAGAGATAAGGCTTAAAGAGTAATTCTATTAATTTAAACTTAACTATTAATAGTAAACGACTCTCCTACTTTCTTCTTTATACGTAAGACCTTTAGGACTATTAAGGAGCCTTATAATAGTCCTACTCTTTTCCCGAATCCGAGTCTTTAGAGGTAGTTAGCAATAGCATTAGCGTCCTTCTTATACCTAAGATCCGGGCTTAGTTAGAGCAATCTTTAGCTATATAGCCCTTTTTTTTATAGATAAAGCATATGCTATTATCCTAGTAGATTTTTTATCTTTAGAAAAAGCCTTGCCTTTTTCCTTAGATATTATTATTAGGGTCTTCTTATTTTCCCCTGCTAACTTATCTTTATAGCAGGGAGTACGACTACTTAATTGCTAGGTCTTTTATTAAATAGTATTTCTCTTTTAGCAGTAGACCAAGTCCTTAATATAGCTATAAAAGTCTTTATAGGAGAGGTTATAGTCCTTAGTCTTAATAAATAGGCTAGAGTCTAGATTAGTTGGAAAATAGTTCTAAAGCATATACTTTATTTAATTAAATAGTATATAGGTCTTAGCAGCTAGGTTATTAAATTCCGCAATAAATTCCTAGATCTCCTACTTGCTAGAGATCGAGAAGTTTAAATAGCAGAGGCGCTTAGCAGCCTCTACGAACTTATTAGGATTGCTATAAGCGGACTCGAGATACTAGATTATCTTAGCTAGTCTAGAGAAGGGTCGTTTTATTAAGTCGTACTAGGTCTTAAGGGTCTTATAGGCCTTGCTATTAAAGGAGCGAAATAAAAAGCCTATTTTGTTTTTTTATCCTAAAAAGTAGCTTTATTAGTCCTTATCTTATCTTTTAGGTTAGTTAGAAAAGCGCTAAACTCGCCTTTCTTTCTAAAAAACGTTCTAATATCCTTATAGCGAGTCTTAGCTAAGTTAGAGTAAGCTAGGTTTAGTTATCTAATAGCAGCAAAAACAGGCTATATGGCTTTTCTAAAGGGGATAAAAGCAGTAAATCGATCCGCAAAGGCTATTAAGGCTTCTCTATAGCGGGCGGGCTTAGGGGTCTATTAGCTCTGCAAGTTAGCAATCTACTGCTAAAGAGCTGCTAACTAGGACTATAAGTCCTAGTTAATTGGGGTTATTAAGGAAGAAGCTATAATTAAATAGTCTTTATCCTTAATATCGTAATCTTAGTTTTAGGGGTTATATTCTAATTCTTTTAAGGCTAATCTTGCAGAGCGTTAAGGAAAAGTCTAGTCTTAGCTTCTAGATATATATTAGGAAGCGGGTCTTAGTCTTAAGTCTTATTCCTCGGAGCTTAATTAAATAGTCTAAAGGGTCCGGGAGTCTTCTAGGGTCTTATCTTGCCTATCTTAGCAATAAGAGGTCGTAGTCTAGTCTTAGGTCGTATTTATTTATTTATTCTTACTCTAGGGACCTATAGCAGGTATTTAGGAAACATACTAGGTAAAATTAGGCTAGAAAAACCGGGCTATACCCAGGGGAAAATCAGTCTCTTTAGGGGGCAGCGTGCCTAAAAGGGCGAGGAAACAGTCGTATATCGAGGTGCTATAAGCAGGACGAGTCCTAGTCCTATAGGCTATAGTAGAGGTAAGTAGGGGGGGTGCGTATATCTAACGTATTAGCAGGCCGCGGAGGTATAAGGGTACTTCTAGCTAGAGGTATAAGAGTATATCTAGTCGCGTTAGTATAGGGGTACCTTTGCATAGTAGAGCGTAGTGCAGATTAGCTAGGTATATAGTTACTTAGTAGCAGGGTATAAATTTATTAATTACGTTATGCCCTGCTTTATATATTATTACCTATTACTATAAGTTATTACTATACTTAAGATAGGGAGAGATATAAACTAGGGAGACAAGAGGGAGGTCCTATGCGATAAATATATATCGCGGATATATATAACGCATAGCTGCGTATTATTCGAAGGCTATTAGGATTAGGCTTATAAGTAGTTAGAGTATTAACTAGTATTAGCTAAGCTAATATTAAGCAGTAGTAACTATATAGGCGTATACTTATTATATAAGGACTAATATTTAGTATTATTAGGTTAGTATAGTATAAGGGTTAGGGTAGGAAGTATATATTAATAGTTAGGCAGGTATACTTAGAGCTTGCTTATAATACTAAAAAGCTCTACGACTGCTAGCAGACGCGTAAGAAGCAAGAGGAGTCGTTAGGCAGGAAGCTAACTACTGCTAAGTTAGACGAGATTTAGGACGCGTTATAGCTAAAGGTATACTAGGCAGTAAACGAGTATTATCTCTTCCTCGGAGGCCTATTTAACTTACGCTTAAACCGGGTTACTAATAACGCTACTCTAGTAGCTATCGCAAAAACTAATAATCTCCTAAGCAAGGTAATAAAGCAGCTAGATAAGATTATTACTATCCTTAAAAAGAGGCCTATAGCTTAGCCTTAGCCTATTGCTAGTTAGCTAGTTAGAATTATAAGTCCTCCCTCTGCTATAAAAAAAAGGTTATTTAAGGATATTATCGAGGCGGGCACTACTAAGCAGGTCGCTATAGAGCTATCGCCCTCCTTTATTAAGAAAGGCAAGAGTAGGGCAGAGGTATAGCTAGTAACGAAGAGTATTCTATTAATAGCTCTAGCAATAGCTACCCTATTAAAGCAGCCTAGGGTATCTTTCTAGCTAAGTGCTAAGGGGGAGCTAATAAATATTAATAATAGCGCTAAGGATAATAATAATAAAGATAAGGTTAAGCTAGTCGATAGTATAGTATTAAGCAAGGCACTAACTTACCCTAGCAAGACGCTAGCTAAGTCGTCTTATAGCTATAATACTCTTATAGCTCCTATAGCTCCTATAGCTCTTATTATTTATCCTGCTATAGCTGCTCCTATTGCGCTAATTGCTCCCCCTGCCCTAACTATGCCTAAAGTAAAGTCGATATTTAAGGAGTAGTACGATATTAGCAAGTTAATAGCTCTCCCTAACTCGGTCGTGCGTAGTCTAAAGGGCAAGGAGGCGGGTAGATACTTAGCTAGATATTAGGCAGCTAGGGGTTATAGCCTAGGCGAAGAGCTGCCTCTTAAGGTATAGTAGGCCGTTTAGCAAGCTATAGCAAGATAAGCTATACTATAGACTCCTATAACTAATTATATAGCTATATTTATTCCTGCTATATTACTAGTAACGCTAATAGGCCGGGTATTAACTCCTTCTAGAGGCTAGATAGGGTTGCGTAAATAGTCTTATTGCGTAGTGCCTTATATAGGGTTAGACGATAAGCTTAGTAGGACTTAAGCAGGGGAAGGGTAGTAAGTAAAAGGGGGTAAAGGTAAGGGTTATATTAGAATAGATTAGTGCGTCTAGGATAGTAAATTAAGAGATTAAGAAGTTAGACGAGTGCCTGTATATTAGTAGTTAGACCCTTGCTTTTATAGCGGAGTAGGGGGAGGTTAGTAGAGTCTATTAGCGAGGTTAAACTAGTATAGTCTTCTATATTATAGTATTTACTTAGCTAGGGTTACTATAGATCTATAATATTATAGCTTAGTGCATAGGTCGATATTATTACGAAAATACTATAGTAATAAGTTACGGGCAGTAATATATAGTCGGCATTTAAGAAGAATATAGTATATAGTTTCGGGCTTATTACTATAGGGATAAAGGGGAGTAATAATATCCGGGACGTTGTACTAGAAGAGGAAGGCGCGCAGTCTAATCTTCCCTATACGGAGTTAGGTAATTATAGTACTTATATATTTAGGCGCGTTACGATATCTATCTAGTGCTATAAGTTAGTCGAAGCGGGATAGGGTGCTAAAGGGGTATATAGTCTAGCGGTATCGGAGTCGGTAAGGAGTTTCCTTCCTATCCTATCGTTGCGACTATTTATTAGTAAGTAGTCTGGCTATAGTCTTAGGAGGGGGAATATTAGCCTGGCCTGACTACGCCTGGACCTGTGCAAGGCATTCTTAGAGGGGGGGTCTGCTGCGTTCGTAGCGCCTGGGTTTGCACTAGGGGATTTTAGGTTGTATTATATAGGTGTTTTGCGTTTTTATATAAGACGTAAGGTTAGTACGTATTTATAAACCGCTCGTTAGCGATATATTAATCTTAGAATAGTATAATAGCTTTAAATAATAAGTAAATATATTATAGGCACTATAAATAAAGATTCTAAGATAAAGAGAAAAGAGGAAAAAGGGGTATAAAGCTATGCGCACTAAGGACGACTATATATACTACTTTATATAACCCAGGGTCTGTTAGGGCTTTAATTAAATAGTTAGTGCCCTTGTAATTAGTCTTATAGATACGTGGCCTGAGAGTTAGTATATGCAGCGCGTAATAGTTAAGGGGTTTAGCAGTCTTGCTAGCATAGTAGCAGAAGATCCGGATAAAATTACATAGGCTAAGGAAAGAACGTATAGCCTTTCTATTACAAAGGTCTTCGAACTTCTAGTTAATAATCGCTTAAGTCTTGCGGGGATTAATACTAATTCTTATACTAGCCTAAAGCATAACTTCTAAGTAGTCGACCTTTATAACGTTAAAACGCGACTTCTTAATTTCTCCTTATAGGTTTGCCTAGTAAAAGCGCTAGATAACTTTATAGTATTCCTCCTAATAGGTCTCCTCGCTATTATTATCCGAGTAGATTAAGATATTATTAGCATACGTGCTAGTATATTAGTCTAGAAGGTTATAGAGCTAGGCGTTAATAAAGTTCTAGAACTAGGCAGGCTTAACTTTTAGACTAAAGGGGAGGACTTTTTAGCAAAACGTACTAAACCTCGTGCGGAAGGCTATTAGGTACTTAGAGTCGGGGTTAAGATAGAGATAGTAAAAAACCTAGATAATATTAATCTTAGAGAAGCGCTAAGCCATTTAGTAGTTAAATATAGTACTATCGAAAAAGGGGGCTAGTAAGATCCGGCTTTTTAGGTAGTTATTTATTTAGTAGTAGTTAATATAGAACCTATGCGCTATTAAGTATAGCTTTAGGGCAAATAGTATAAGTATAGTATATAGGCTAGCATTTAGTTCGATAAACTTAATAGAGAGAAAGTAGTTAACTATTTCCTTCTCTAGTAGTAGATACTTTACTAGCGTCTAGTATACTAGTAGGCTAGTAGGGGTTAGAGGTTTCTCGAGCTTAAGCATAATATTATAACCCGGGCAAGGGCTAGCAAGCGTATAGGCCTCCTTTTTGCTAAAAAAACCTTATAGGTATATAAGGGCTAGGGGAATAAGACTATATACTAGGGTAATATAGTCTAGGTCTTCTCTAGTAGGGAAAAGAATCTTTTATCCTGCGTATATAATACTAGCAGGGGCGAGTTAGGCGATTTCTCTTCTAGCAGGCATAGTATCTAGCTCGAGAGGGATAGGAATAGTTAGTATTAAAAAAGCAAGGTCCTTCTAGCAAGCTTATTATAAATCGGCTTAAAAGGATCTAATTAATTATACCTAGAGGAGTTTATTATCTAAAGCAGTATTAGTATTATTAGTTAAGGTTAGATTAGGGTTATTAGCTAGGCACTTTATCTTTAGGCTAGTAGGGAATATAAAGTTATTATTCTACTACTATTTTTATAGGATCTAGTAGTAGTAATTATCTTTCTTTATTAACTTATCCTATTATTTAATATCTATCTATATAGCTAGGTTAGTCTTTGCGCTGCTTAAAATTAGATTCCGAAGAATTATTATAAGGGAATACTTTGCAAGGGCAGGCAGATTATTAGGCTATATAAAATAATAAGAGGAATAGTTAAGAAAGAGATGCTTTTTAGCTATCTATTAGAGTCTAATAAGAATATCCTAGTTATAGTTAGTAACTTAGAAAGTTTCTTATAGGAATATATAACTATTAATTATAAAAGTAGTAGTTAGGTACTAGTCTATAATACCTATATTATAGCCTTAGAAATCGATAAGAGTAAATAGGCAGATAGAGGAGAGTTTAGCTCCTAGGCTTTTTATAGCCTTCTTAGCGAATTCTTAGGATACTATAAAACGAGTTTCTGCTCTAGTATTATAGAGAGAGCAAGTATTTAGACTAATACTATTAGATTAAATTATATTATAAATAGTAAAGGACTTTTCTAAGCTTCTCTCTATTAATACCTTTAGGACTATTAAGGAGCCTTATAATAGTCCTACTTTTTTCCTAATTCTAACTCGTTAGAATCTATATTAGCTATATTCTATAGGAGATCCGTGCTTTCTTTAATTAAGGCGACTTTCTAATAGTCTAGGTATTTCTTAGCTTAGTAACCTTTCCTGCTATAAGTAAAATAGGTGCTATTATCCTAGTAAACCTTCTTTTCCCTCTTAGTTAGAGCTTAGCTTTTTAACTTAGCGCTTAGTAGTCTTTTTAAGTCTATAGCAAGTAACTTATTTCCTTAAAAGGGTTATAAAGGTTAGCAAGATTCGCGCTAAGTAGTATCCTTCTTCTAGTAAAAAACCGCGTTTTTAACTACTTTATAGTACTCCTTATAGGAAAGCAGGGTATTTTTAGCTTTTATTAAAAAGCTTAGGTCGAGGTTAGCTAGTAGATAGTCCTAGAGCATATACTTAAGCTAGTCGGTAAGAACCCGGGTCTTTACTACTAGGTTATTAAACTCTGCTAGGAATTCCTAAATCTCCTATTTGCCTATAGGCAAGAAATAGAGTCTTTATAGTCTCTTAATTACTTCTATATACTTATTCGGGTTGCTAAACGCTAATTTAAAGCACTAAATTATCTTAGCTAGGCAAGAAAAAAGGCGGCTATCTAAAGTATACTTTATTTTAAGGGCTTTCTAGGCTCTGCCTTTAAGCATATAATAGAGGAAAGATATCCGCTCTATCTTATTGCGGAAAGTTATAGTATTAATTTGCATCTTATCTCCTAACTATACGAGAAAACTATTAAACTCGCCTTTCTTCCTAGAAAAAGTCCTAATATCCTTATACTAGGATTTTGCTTTCTCTAAGTAGTCTAGGTTTAGAGTACCTATTATCCTAAACTTAGACTAGGCTGCTTTCCTAGACGCTAGGAATATATCTAAGCTGCTAAAAGCTATAGACCCTATATATTTTATATAATCCTAGTCTTAGGATAGCAATTATTAGTTTAGTTAATCGATTTCTGCCCTAAGCTAGGCTATATCTACTAGTATGCTTTAGATTACTTCTAATAAGTTAAGCGTAAAAGTAGGTAAAGCTATTACTAGGGGAGTCTAGGGCTAAGAAGGCCTTATTATATCTTATTGCTTTAATCTTATTTAAGCAGGTAAAGGAGTCTTAAATATAAGCCTAGCAGATTAATAGGGTTGCTTATTTTAGCTAGATATAAATAGACTCGGGTTATACTAACTGCTTAGTTAGGGTTATACTCTTTTATAGTATTTAGCGTCTCCGTAAGATATAAGAAGTAGTTATATATTTCTTAAATGCTTATTAGCGGAGAAGAGATCTTAGAATAGTATTATAGCTAGTAAACAAGCAAACGTATATTAAGCACTATAAACGAATATTCTAAGATAAAAAGGAAAGAAAGAAAGAACTAGGAAAAGGTAGTCGGGCTATAGGCCCTTTTATATGCGTTATAGAGGGCTTATTACCTAATATAACGGGTCTACTATAGGCCTATAGGGGTTAGGGGTCCTGTATCCTTCCTCGTACTAGGTGCTGCAGTGTGCTAGGGCGCGGCGCGTAATAATACGCAGCTATAAGTATATAGCCCGCTCCTCGAGATTAGTCCTAGATATATATATATAGCCCTAGGTAGCCTGCTTCCTTTACAGCAGTATGCATAATTAAATATACTTAGTCTAGCCTAAGTATGCTTTCTTATAGCTAGCCCTTTAATAGAATTTTATTAATGCCTAGCTTTAAAACTTTCTAGACTAATATACTAGCGCGTATACTAATAATATTTTAATTTACTCGGATAATAATAGCAAGGAGACTTATTAGGAGGAATACTGCGAGGTTATATAGCGCCTCTCTAAGCGAACCTATAAAAAGATATTAAAAAGTCGCGCTTTAATATTATAAAAGTCGACTACTTAGGAGTTATACTCTAGGCTAGTATAGGAATTAGTCTTAACCCCTATAAGACTTAAGCAATTATTAACTAGAAATTCTAAGACTTCTATAATAGAAAGGCTATATGCTTTTTCCTTAGTCTATATAACTTTATTCGGATCTTCTACTACTATGCTAGCAAGACCGCTAAACCCCTTAACTGCCTGCTAAAGAAAAATAGCAACTTTTCCCTTGGACTTAAATAATATAATGCTTTTACTAAAATAAAATAGCTTACTACTAAAGCCCTTATTCTCGCCTTTTTCTAGCCTAAACTACTAACCCGCCTTAAGACTAATGCCTTTTATAATTTTACTACTAGGGTTTTATAGCAGTAATAACCTAATAACTCGACCTAAAAACCTACTAGATTCTTCTCTAAGATAATAACCCCTATTAAACGAGCCTACTTAATCTAAGACTGCGAGTTCCTTACTATTATATAGAGCCTTAAATACTTCTACTTAGAGCTACTAGGCTAATAGTTCGAAATAATTATAGACTATAAGGCTCTAGTATATTTTATAATAAAAAAAATCCTTTTTATTAAATAGGTCCGCTAGTCTAACTTTCTAGCTTAATTTAATATATGCTTCTTTTACTGCCCTAGCTATTTAAATATAGTTGCTAATACTCTATCTCGAAAAACTATAGAGCTGCTAACTATTAAGGCTAGGGAAAAAGAGGAGCGTACTTTTAGTATAATTCTATTAGACTAACTTAGTTTTAACCTGCCTTTAACTACCCCTCACTCGACCCTATTAGCTAGACCCCTAGTAATAATAGGTATTACGACTGCTTTTATAAGTGCTAACCTAGCTGACTTTATTTAGAAGGAAAACGCTACTTAGGGCCTTAGCTATTAAAACACCCTGCTATTTATACTAGAGAAAATAAATAATAGGATCTTCCTGCGTATAGTATTAATCCGCGCTGCTTATAAACCTGCGATCTTTGCCTATAATTATTAGAATAAGACTCTTAAGCTCCTTTAGCAGGATTACTACTAGCTTAGTATAAAGAGAAATATCTAATATTATATTCGTAACTATTATAACTACTAGAGAAATAAGGTCCCCTGGAATAAAACCCCTGGACTTCTCTACCCTTTCCTAATTTCTATAGCTATCTAGGAGCACGAAGCTTGCAATAGAAAAATAATACTAACCGACTGCTATAAATATAACTATATTTAGATCTTTATTTATAAGCTAAGCAGGATTATTACTATACTACCTGCTAAAAAGAATAATATAGCTAAGGTCCTTACTAGTTATTACTTCTGCTCCTTTTATTATTTCTTTAGCATGCTTCTAGTTTAGATTATAGATAATACTAGCCTTTTTATTTTAAAGTTTATTGCTAAGATTAACCGCCTTATAGGCACTAAGCATAGGCATAGTAGCGCTTTTTACCCTTAGTTATAAAGCAGTATAAAAATAACTAACTAATACCTCGATTAGTAATTACGCTTTTATATTAATAAGTATTAAGATAACTAAAACGACTTCTTACTTATATTCGACTTTGCCTATAACTCTTTATAGTATGCCTTGCTTAATATAGCCCCTTTTTCTATTGCTTTTAGGAAGCTAGTATAGAACCCCTTCTTGCCTAGTACTACCCTTAGCGACTAACTAATACCCGACTTAACGCTTGCTATTACTGCCTAAGACCTTATAGCTAAGGCACGAGTAGTATAGCAATAAGCCTAAAAAAAGTCCGCTGCTATATAGCAGTAATAGAAGCTTTAAAGTAATAAAAAGCGCTAACCCGCTAACTTTTAGGTTAAGGACTACGTCTTTTTTAGCTAGAAGAGATTTAGTACTATAGTACTTACTACCCGCCTCGACTCTTCGTAGTCTAGCCCTTTTAAAATTATAGTAGAATAGGGCTATAGCTATATACTAGACTTGCTAGAGAGCTATAAGATAACTAACCTCTTCTATACTTACTAGCTCTAGAAAGCCGCTAATAACCTGCTACCTAACTAGTCCTAGCTACTACTTAAACCTAATAATATTAATAGCACCCCTAAATAGGAAGTCGATAGGGTACTTTATAGCAGGCTATTAGGACGAGCCTAGCGCCTCGAGTACTAGGTCGCCTAGCAAGGCTGCAACCTTAATAAGACCTAGTACTTAGCTAAAAACTTCCGCAATATGCTAATAGCCCTGCGCAAATACTATAACTAATACCCTAATACCTTAAGGCCGCCTCTTAACCTATAGTAATAGATTAACGCTACTATAGCTAATAAGACTTATAATAACTATAATAATAACGACTCGGCCTACTTAATAAAAACCCCTACCTAATAATACTAGCATATATAACTAGCTAACGCTTATAAGTTATATATAGTCTAGGGCAGACTTACTAGAATATATTTTTCGCGCCTATATTCTCTCTTCCTCTCTTTTTATACCTAACCCCGACTCTTAATTATTATCTCCCTTATATTGCCTATTAGATACTAGGAGGAGATATTACTCTAGCAGGTTTTAGCTTCTAGTTTCTAGCTATAAGAACTATACCTCCTTAGCTACTTATATAGTTTTAAGCTCTGCGATTTCAAGGCTATAAGATACCTCTCCTCGCCCTTTTTTTTTTAGCAGCTAGCTACTTATAGGCACCAACCTTAGAGTAAGGCTACTCTAGTAAGATACTAACGCAGCGCTTACTAGGACTTATCCCTATTAATCTTATAAGCCGTAAAGTAAGGCAGCCTACTCCTATAGCACGCTAATTATAGTTATAGTTAGGGTAGGGTTAATCTGCTATTAGTATAAGCCTTAAACGCAACCTACTCCTAAGAGCGCTAACGAGTTAGGCTTATTTAACTGCTATTATCTAGCTAAATATACTAAGAGCTATATAGCCTACTAGGTCTAATCGGAACCAGCTATAAGCAGTTACCTGTTTTAGGATAATATATAAGCCTATATTCGGCCTATAAACTGCTTTAATACCTAACTTATAAGTATTAAAAGGGGCTAGACCCCCTGCTCTTTATAGACTAGGATGCTATTACGCTCTGTTATCCTCCTATAACTCGTTATAAAGAATACTATAGAGCCTTGCTCCCTTGTAGCGCTTTAACTAGCAACCTTATATACTAGCTTTCTAGCTTATAATATTAACTCTTAAAACGAGTTTAACTGCTAAAGCGAGTTTAACTACTAACCGCGACTTAGAATAGGGCTAACGCTATGCTTAACTGCTAACTGCTTTTATTATTATTGCCCTAAATAGTTTACGCTAGTTATACGCCTTATAGTACTCTTAACTACTAGTTATATATAACTTAGAATAAGGCCTAGCACTATGCTTATTTGCTAACCTATCTCTTTATTATTATAACTGTCTAACTAAATTCTTTACTGCTACTACTTTTTTTTATAATCCCTTTAGGCACTTCTTAGGGATATATATATAGGGCTGGCCTTAAGGGCTACTTTTTATTGAAAATTCGCACTTTTTATATAGTATTTTCCTTAAATCGACTTATAATAGCTATAATAGTCTGGCCCCTGCTATTACAATCTATTTTAGTGCTTTTTATTCTTTTAAGCCGCTTATACCCGCTGCTATTATCCCTCTAAGCCCTATATACTAGCTGCTATTATCCCTCTAAGCCGCTTATACTACTGCTATTACTCTTTATACTAGCCGCTGTTATTTCTCTAAGCCCCTTATACTAGCCGCTATTATCCCTTTAAGCCGCTTATACTATTGCTATTATCCTTCTAAGCCGCCTATACTAGCCGCTATTATCCCTCTAAGCCGCTTATACTAGCTGTTATTATCCCTTTATACTCCTTATACTACTGCTATTACTTCTCTAAGCCCCTTATACTAGCCGCTGTTATCTCTCTAAGCCGCTTATACTACTGCTATTACCTCTCTAAGCCGCTTGTGCCACTGCTATTACCCCCCCCTAAGCCGCTTATACTACTGCTATTACCCCCTATACTACTGCTATTACCTTTTTAAGCCGCCTATACTGCTGCTATTACCCCTTTAAGCCGCTTATACTACTGCTATTACCTCTCTAAGCCGCCTATACTACTGCTATTACCCCCTAAGCCACCTGTACTAACTGCTATTACCCCTTTTAAGCCGCTTATACTGCAGCTATTACCCCTTATACTGCTGTTATTACCTTTTTAAGCCCCCTATACTAGCTGCTATTATCCCTTTAAGCCGATTATACTACTGCTATTATCCTTTTAAGCCGCTTATACTAGCCGTTATTATCCTTCTAAGCCGCCTATACTAGCTGCTATTATCCCTCTATACTCTCTATACTACTGCTATTACCTT
>LKCN02000011.1:1067212-1080773 GCA_001633055.2 Ophiocordyceps polyrhachis-furcata BCC 54312
AATATAGTAAGTATGCACTATAACCCTACTACCCTATAAAAGACTAATTTATTTACTCTTTTTCTATTACTATATTTTTTTTATATATTTATTTATTTATTTCTATATAATTTCTTCCTTTCTATCTTTCCTATATATGGTTTCTTTTTCTATATTTTTCTTCTTATTTATTTTTTTCCCTTATAATAATTTAATAATAAAAAAAAGGACTGCTAGTATATAAATATAACTATATATAATATAAATTATCTATATATCTTAACGCATTCCTGCCCTTAAAGGAAATAACTAGGGATAAGTATATATAGATAAAGTATTTAATTATATAATAAGGCTATATTTAAGCAGTACTTATAGTATAATTAGATTGAGTTTAACTTAAGATTAGAAGCGGATTATAAGGAGATTAGGAAAATAAAGCAGAAGAAGAGGATTAGGATTAGGGAACTATATATATAAAGTCTAGCCTCTTCCCTTAAGGGATAGAGATATATAGAGATATAATTAGATATTAATAGATTAAGGACCTAAGCTAACTTAAGCAGAGTCCTCTCTTATATTATACTAATATATATTAATGCCCTACTTATAATACATATAGGGCTAGCCTTAAGGGCTACTTTTTATTAGGAATTTGCACTTTTTATATAGTGTTTTCTTTAAATTAACTTATAGCGCCTATACTAAGCCGGGCAATACCCCCCCCCCTAATTAACTTAGTGCTTTTTAGCTATATTTACCGACCTACCCTATACTTACCTTAATAGGCGTATTAAGGCTATAAGCAAGAGGTAGTATTATGCGCTATACCCTAGTATACTATAGCATCTAGTATAAAGGAGGATATAAGACCCCTAACCCCTATAGGCCTATAGGAAAGGGCTAGTAGACCTGTTATATTAGGTAATAAGCCCTCTATAACGTATATAAAAAGGGCTTATAGCCCGACTACCCTTTCTAAGTTTTTTCTTTCCTCTTTATCTTATAATATTCGTTTATAGTGCCTAATATACGTTTGCTCGTTTTGCTGGCTGCAATACTACTAATATTAAACTTTAGATTCTATACTTTATAAAATTATCTAAAAGCTTTAGTACTTTTTTTCTTAAAAATATAAAACTAAGAAGAATATATAATTAAAAAAATATTTTCTTAGTACTAAATATATAAAACAACGTTATAATCCTATGTATTACTAAGACGTGACTGAAACGACTATTCCTTTTTAGGATTTTTAGTAGAGAAATTCCTACTCCGTACTTATTCGATACTTAGGAGGCACTTGCGCAACGTAGTATGCGTGGCACTTAGTGCCTACCTTACCTCATTCGAACGATCCTTCTACATACTACCTACATACTACACTCATCCTGCGCTGTTCGCCGTACATGCCCGGATCGCCGTTTTGCTGGCCACTTTGACCATGGATCAAGTCATGGATGGTGGTCGCCTTCCGTTGGAAGTCTGGTTTTGGGAGATGCCCATCTGCACCCGGTGGTGGACGGCTGCGACAGTTTTCACAAGTGCGCTCGTCCAGTGTCATATGGTGACACCCTTCCAACTCTTCTACAGTTGTCGCGCTGTATTTGTGAAGTCACAGGTCAGTCTAAAAACCCTCTTTGACGCTGAAGGTTTCTGACAGCAGGATCATCATAGTATTGGCGGCTCGTGACCACCTTTCTTTACTTCGGTCCCTTTTCCCTGGATCTTCTATTTCACATATACTTCCTGCAGCGCTATGCTCGCCTCCTCGAGGAATCATCGGGTCGCTCGCCCGCGCATTTCTCATGGCTGCTGCTTTTCGCCATGGCAAGTCTACTAGTTCTGTCGCCGCTCGTGTCTATGCCATTTCTTGGCCATCCTTTATCGTCAACTCTGGTTTATATATGGTCTCGTCGCAACCCAGACACCAGGCTGAGCTTCCTTGGTCTGATTGTGTTTACTGCGCCATATTTACCCTGGGTTCTTATGGCATTCAGCCTCTTCATGCACGGAACTGTGCCACGGGATGAAATAATGGGTGTCGTCATTGGTCATATCTGGTACTTCTACACTGACGTATATCCGCCCTTACACCATGGCTCGAGGCCCCTGGATCCTCCCGTGTGGTGGAGACGAATGTTTGGAGGCTGGGCGTCTGAAGATTCTCGCATCGGGATTAATAACGATCTACTCGCTGCCGCCGGCAGAGATGGAGCCCCAGTGTTACCCGAAGCGGTCGGATAGATAGGAATGTTCGCAGCAGAAAAGGTTGATGGATGCATCGTTGCCTTTGCAACTGGCGTGGTGCCGTCCCCCGTTCCTCACGATAGGAGCAGAGACAGTCGAAATACAGGCTGAACACAGCCTACCCAGGTACTACCTACCTCAGCGCGTTGAACGGCGAGGAAGGGTGATTTCGGCAGCGTAAGAAGTGAAGGCAGTCACAGAGCCGCCAGATGTCGCACCTGGACATACGAATATATGTATCTTTTCCTGATGGCAATGTCGGTAGGTTTCCTGGTACCAGATTGAATTCAGAAGTGGCCTCCTTTCTCAACCTTGCTCAGGCTCCAGATGAAGGGGGTTTTCACTGGCTTAACAGGAGTAAATTCAAGGTTGAAAAGCTGCTATATGTTAGACTATCGGCTGAAACCTCTAGAACTTCCTTCTCTAGGAGTTAACGGTTGAATATTGTCAGAAAAAAAGGCCTTCTTAGGGTCACGTGGTCTCACGAGGCTCGTAGGCTAATCTTGCTGCCTTAATAACTACCGAATAATCTAATAAACACTACTAGTACTACTAGTAGTAGTGTTTAATAAACCGCGTGCTATTTTTTATAGTGCTTATATTAATTAGTTAATTATTATAAGAGTATATATAAAAATACAGCTATAAAAAGCTTAATAAAAAATAAAATAGGTACTTTTATAAGACAAGACCTATACTATTTTATAGCCCCTTTAAAACGCTTTAATATGCATACCTTTTTACCTTAAATAGATAAGAAATAAGCTTATAATTAGACTTGAAACATATACTATAAATACGGCCTAATCCATACCTATACCCCCCTGAGCATAGCGCTTACAACGGGGTAGGGTACGTACCTATAGGGGCTATAGCGGGCGCGTTATAGCGGTTATAGCGGGTATTATAGGGTCAGATCGATTAGATCGATCGGATCGATACGTATAAGTCTTCCTCTAAATCGCCGATCTTCTAAGTTAAATATCTAAAGAAGGAAAATACCTAAAAATAAAGGGGAAGTAGTAACGTATAGGTACGTCAGAGTACTATAAGTAGGGACTTTAAAGTATCTCGATAAGTACCTTTATTCCTAAGAAATTATCTATAAAAGAAGGAGGGTTTTCCACCTACTTGGAAAAAATATTAGCATTAGCTTTTCTTACCTTCTTAATAAAAATACCTCTCCTGCCTCTAATTCTTCTTTAATTGCCTCTTTTAGACTATTACGTAATTCCTCTTCTTCTTTTCTATTACGTAATTACCTTCCCGATTTGTTAACTCTTTATCTACTGCTTCTATAACCTTTTGAGGTTATAAGCCCGGGTTTAGCTCTCTAACTCGGGATACCTTTATACTTTTAACCTCTTTTTTACTGCTTTCCTCTTTACCTTTTGCCCTATAAATTACCTTATTCGGACTCTTTTTTCTAACGCTTTTTAGCAAATAGACCTACTTATCTTAAAAAAATTTCCTCTTTCGGCTATAATAAGCAATAACTAGAAATACTCTTTTGCTAAGCTTTCAGGCTTAGGCAACTATACCTATTAGGCACTGCGAATAGATTCCCTTCTAATTAGGGAGAAATTGCAGGGGGCCTTAGGCTCTATAGCCTATAATAAATCAGAGAACGCTTTAGCCCTTATAAGGCTTTAGTTAGAAGATAGGCCCCTAACCTAGATAATGCACTTACGCTCTGTAAAAAAGGCCTAGGATAAACTCAAGGACCTTTATAACCCTGTTTCGTTTATAAGCAACTTTCTTTTAACTAAAGAGCTGCTAGAGATAGGCAGGGCTACGCCCTATAATATAGAGGACTACTTAAATCGCTATAAGGCAATATAGGAAGAGCTAAAAGCTAGGGAGATAATAATCCCTGAAATAGTCCTTATAACATAGGTCCTAAATAACCTCTTAGAGCCCTTTAAAGGCTTTATAACGCATATAACGCAGGACCTATAAAATAATAAAGGTACGTATAACCTAGGGAAGCTTTTTGCTAGCATATTAGACAAGGCAAAGCGCTATAAGTCTAATAACCTAGAAGGGGAAAAAGCCTTTTATACCCCTATAAAGAAGCCCTGGAAGACGGCTAAAAAGGCGTTAAAATATGCCTACTATAAACTGCCTAGGCACTTCGATAAGGACTGCTACTTCCTGTACCCGGAAAAAGCACTAAAAGGCTTTAAGGCTAAGGATAATAAGATAATAAAAAAGCCTATAAAGCGGGGCTTTCGGAAGAGTTAAGGGACTTTTAGTTCCTTCGATATAAAAGCTTTAGACGGAGATAACGCTAAAAAGCTATTTATAATAACCGGAAAATTCAGAACTAGAGGTATGCTATAATATAATATATAACGCTATAAATAACTCTAATAATTTAACAGGAGCTCTAAAAGACTTATATAGTGCTATATAATATATAATAAAATAATAGTCTTTATATATAGATAGCTCTTTAAATACTGCAAAATATATATACTTTATATACAATACTGCTGCTACAAGGCATATAGTAGCAGATAAAAATTTACTATCTAATTATAAAAATATAAATACTAGAGTTAACTAGGGAAAAGCATCTTATATAAACGTTTATAGGTCTAAGGACGTTATTTTTAAGTTTCCTACCCTAGATAAGAAATCTATACTAAAGAACTGCTTATTTATACTTAAATTAGGTATAAATATAATAAGTTTGTAGGAATAACACGTACACGAGGGAAATAACACGTACACGAGGGATAAACAAGAAGGAAAAAAAAGGAAAGAAAAAGACAGGAACTATGTATTTATAGGGAGGGTATTTCCACCCTTCTTACAAGATAATAGACGTTATAACTAATTAAATATCTGTCTTCTACACATGTATACGTACCTTACTAATACTGATTAGTGCCTTAGATTAGGCATAGATAGCTAGGTTAAGAAGAGACGATCTAGATAAAGGAGATTCTACAAGGCAGGACTTTAGAACTTATAATTATGCTAAGGAGATAAGGGTTCCGCCCTAGTTAGGGCTGCTTAAATCTTACTAACTCTCGGATTCTATAAGGTAGGACTCTCGAGGGGCGTTAGCTACGCTTTTAATTTTCCGTTTTCGATAGGCTATTCTTCCCTTCTCGATAGCCTATTTTTCTAGTATTAATAGGCTGCAGTATATTAGGAACTCTAGTACTAATCGACCTACTAGATATTATTTCTTACGATCTAATCCTTTTAGGCTGCAATAAGGAAAACGATCCGCGCTATATTGCTCTCTTATATATATCTCTTCCTCCGCAGCTTTAGGAGAGAGCTAGAACGGATCTATAGAATTAACCTTTAACCTCTCTCGATAACCTAGAAGTACTTAACGCTAGCATAGCCTAATTCCTATCTAATACGGAATAGACTATCGCAAATTAAGGATTAACTCTGCTCGATAATTTTTAAGATTAATTTTCGGGATAGATAATTAAATATTAGGATTAGGCTAATCTAATTTTTAAACGCGTTCTACAAAATATGCTTAAATAACGTAGCGTTTAGACTAGCTATTCGAATAGGCTAGCTGCACCCTAATTTATCTAGCTTTAATTATTAGATTCTATTATACTATAGCCTATAGATAAATTCGATAGTGCCTAATTCGATAAGGGGGTTTAAGTTTTTACTATAGATAGCTTTAAGATACCTAAACTATCCGATAAAGGCAAACTTATAGCATATCCTATAAGCTACGTATTCTAATACCCTAATAAAGTCCTTCCTAGCCTTCCTATCGAAGAAAATCCCTTAATAGTCCGTAGTAACTATAAGGTAGCTGGAGAAATACGGGGATCCGCCCTACTATATGCAACAGACCGTTAGATTCCCCACGCAGGGCCGGCGCCAGGCCTGCGCTAGCCCTATATCGACTAACCTATCGGACTAATAGCGTTATATATAAAAATCCCGCTAGATAATTTTCCTAATACACTAATCGAGAGCGATATAGTATCGAAGTTTATAAAGGTATAGGATAAAACTAAAAATTATACTAGTAAACCTTATAATATTTTAGATAATAAGGTTAGGATTTTTATAAGTATTTATTATTTACTTAAAATACTGCTAGGCAATTTCTACGCGATCCTCCTGCGTATCCTTAATAACAGAGCCTAGTTTTACTTTATCGAATATATAAAATAGGACCTTCGATTCGCTTAAATATACAATAAGCTTAAATAGTACTTTAATACTAAGGTTAATCGCACCTATTACTATACGGACTAGACTACTATTATGTTTAATCGGATAAGAGACGAAAATCCGAAGCTTCTTTTACACAAGATACTTTAGAAACTCTTTAACAAATTACGCCGCTACTAACGTGCCCTTAGGAAAGATTTTGCAAGTAATATTCTATTACGCATAGCGATTATTAACTTATATAGAGGTATGCTAGAGCTCGAGTACGCTTTATTTAAACCGGATAGTAACGTTAAAACTTTGCTCTCTAACCTTAGATTATCCCTTAAGACTTTTCTCGCTAGAGGCTCGACTTCCTAGTATATAGCTAACGATTAGGATAATAAAGATGCCTTTTACTTAGACCGACGATATCGAAATAATAAATAATAGCGAGGAGGTTGTTTCTAATAATAAGGTACGCTAGCGCATTAATAGAAGAAAAAATGCTTTATATGCAATAAAATTAGCTGCTAGTTAATAAAATACCCGCTAGAAGACTAACGCAAGGCTAAAAATACGTACCTCCGTACCTGCAAGTTTAACGGGGATAAAAAGGCTAAATTTAAAATATTCCTCCTTAATTTCGAGGGAATTAATACCGATAGCTTAGAAGAATCTTTAGAAAGTAACTAGGATAAACCCGAAAATAGGGAGGAGATTACCTAGTTCCTTTGCAATAATACTTATATATATCGACTTACTAGTAACAACCCGTATATGCTAAGCTCGGTCGATAAAGATGCATTTTAATTTACCCTTAATAAACGATATTATAATCTGTATTTCTACGGGATCCTAGTTAATATAGGGGCAGCAAAGTTTTCTATAGCCGGCAAAGGATAGTTTAGAGCCTTATAGAGGATCCTCCCTGCTACGACCTTAGACAATAGTAACTTCCTACGTAAATCTATTCGTTTTAGAGAGGGATATACTTTTTAGTTAATTAGATCTACGATACTTAAAACACCTATTAGATCTATTACTTTCTACGTACTAGATACAGCCACGCTATTCCTCTTATTACTATAGGATATAGATCGACTTAGTATTTACCTAAAGAATATAATAGATACGCTTATTAGCCCTAAGATTAAAGTTCCCGTTATTAGACGATAGGGTTATGCTTAGTTCTTCCTGCAGAACGATTACTAAACGTTAGTCTTCCTTATAGAGCTATAACTCCGCTAGATATATTAAAGGTTTAGGCATCTAGCAATCTCGCGTCTTTACAGGCTGCTCTAACGCGCTAGATATAATACCTCTCTTTCTAAGCTTAAAGCAATTACTAAATTCTGCTACTACTGCTAGATATATATACTAGCACCGCAACGTTTTAAATTTAAGCTTAAGGATAATAAAGAGTTTAATTTTAAGGTTATAGTAGACGTAATATACCTGCTCGGGAAGCCTATCCTATATGTTATAGATAGTACAATATTGTTCTAAAATGCTAGATTTCTTCTATCTATAATAATAAAATCCGTTTAGGACGCACTGCGACTTTGCTAGATTAATACTTATCTTAGACCGCTAGATATTATTACCTATAACGCTAGTATAAACTTTAACTTATAAGAATTTCGTTCTAAGGCTTGTTTTCTAGGTATTACTTATTACTAAGTACCTATTAAGGCCTATTAGTTAATTAGGAAAGTTAAGCAGTACTATAGACCCCTGCGACGTGCTTTTAATATCCTATACGAGTTACTTAAAGAGAACACCGCTAAGGAATTTATTCTCTAGATAGTAGTTAAAGCAGTTAATAATATAGCCGGCCTAGATAGTCTTATACTAATACTTCTTATCTTTAGTGCATACCTATGTATTACGCACGACTCTCTACTATTAGCAACTACGTCTTAGCGTAGTAAGGCTATTAAAGCTATAATAAAAATGCTTCGCGAATATATAGCTAGAGATAAAGTTTAATTAGCACTCTCTATAAGGAATAGACCTATAACTTCCCGTCTCTTTAAACTACTAATTAACTCTTAAATTCGGGTCTAGAGAGAGAAAAATAGATAGGAAGGGCTATTCCGTCTTATTTTAATTAATAGTTACAATATCTTAGTTAATATACCTGCTAGTATTAAAATATTCCGTTCTACTTATATTAAGCCTTATTATAAGTCGCGTTACGAAATTATTAATAATAACGCGGACCTACTTTTTACTAATGCCTATATACCGATACTAGACCTACTTAGGGCTAGCGATAGTCCTATACTAGCCCTATACCCCGATTGCGATAGTCCTATAATATTACCTATACTAAATACGACCGCGTTAGACTTATAATAATAACGCGTTAGGTTCGAGGTTTAGATACTAGAGAGTTAATCCTAGTTATCTTTATTCGTAATATAGAAAAAGATAGATAATATAGCCTTATCTCTCTTATTGCGATATAATAGCAAGATTACTATACTAGGAAGACTATTCTAAATATCGGATTAATAAGAGATTAACGACTTAATATGCAAGGGTGTATTTTCCTTCGAATAATTTAACCTACGTAAATATAAATACCTACGAATATTTCGCTCCCGCATAGTTAGAGAGATTAAAGGAGGACTAGATTACCTATACGAGAAATTACGACTTATTATCGCAGGTTATAGCAATAAGGAGAAAAATGCTATCCTTACCTAATTACTAACTATTTAACGCGTTAGCGGCAGACTATATCTTATCTTAGCTGCTTTACTCCTTAACTAATTAATAATACTTAGTATACGTAATATTACCTAAGCGTACCTATAATCGCATATACCCCTCTTTCGAACTATTCTCGCTAAACTTCCTACCGAACTCTAAGATTAGTACCTACTAAATACAATTTTGCGTATTATACGTCCTTTATACAGTATCGCCAAGGCTAGAGTCTACTAGTTCTATATATACTAAAACTACTATATCTAACGACTTAATATACGTATTTCTATATATAACGCGTATCTCCTTATTACTAATTCCTCCGCTATATCCTTTAGGATAATTGGCCTATAGACTAATAATACGATTATCTTAGGCGATAGTGCCTTCTACAATAACGAGGAATAATAAATCCAAAAAGCTAGGTTTAAGTCTAAGCTAAAGAATATAATCGGGTTAGGAGATACTGCTAAGTTTAATAAATGCCGCATTTCTATTCTTTAGCACTAAGTTATGCTCTAACAAAAAGGTTAGGCGGCTAAGATTAAACTTATTAATATTATAGCGGATAATGCGCTATAACAATACCTTAAATAACGGGCTAGAGGGGCCTATATTTCTTCTATCTGCTAGCCTAAGGCTAGCTTTAACCTTTTAGTCGCAGTATAGATTTAACAACCTTAAAAGAAAGACTATAAGAAACTTAATTACTATTTTAAATAGCAAATAGAGAAGAAAGACCAAGGTCTACGCTATATACCTTTAGATCTTATAACTATAAAAGTCTTTATCTTCGTAGATAGGTTATTCGCAAATAATTACAACCTATTATTATAAATTAGCTTTATTATTTATATTACTAACAAGACCTAAAGTAATTCTATATTCGAGATTATAGGGAATATTATCTACTAGAGCTCTATTAAATATAAACATATAACTAGAAGTATACTCGCATTAGAGGTATATAGTATAACCTATGCCTTTAATATCGGCTACTATATTACTATAACCCTCTACCTTATTACAAAATAACTCTATCTTCTACTTATGCCCTTAGTTATCTATATAGACTTAATATCCCTCTATAAATATCTTATTAAATTAGGGACTATAAAAGAGAAAAGATTAATAATCGATATTATATTACTTAGATAATTATATAAAACACGCGAAATTAATAATATTAAATAGATTAATAGAAAGGATAATCCTATAAATGCTATAACTAAGATAAATCCTAATAAGGCACTCGAATATTTAATTAATATAAATAAATTAAAAGTAAGGATAGATAGTTTTATATCTAGGCACCTAGATAAGATTAAAGTCGATAAAGTATTATAACTCGTAGTAGCAAGACGCGTACTAAGGTTGCAGACGCGTTAGATTACGTGCAACGGTCTATTACAGGGCCGGCGCACTACTTGCAATAGCCTATTACTCGCGTATTACTAATTACTTACTACTAATAAATTATCGTTTATTCGCGTAACGTTAAGCAATAAAGTAATATTACTATATATATTTATAATATTACTTATAATATTATAAAGGGAGAACTTATACGACCTAAAAGCAAATTAATTTACTATAAAAAGAAAAATATCGCCCGCGCCCCCCCTATTTTTTAATATGCTTAAACTAGGCCTGCTTAGCCTTATAGCCTAAATACAAATACTATTTTTATTAGCTAGTTTCTACTATATAATAGTAAATATACTTACTTTATCGCAGTGCTTATCCTATAAGGGCTAATAGTTCGTTACGTATATAGCAAGGGCAATAGCCGTAGCTTTAGCGGCCTCTAGCAACTAGTATAAATATATTAGCTATATCTAACTCTATTGCTAACGAGAGGAATATTCTTACCTCTACGCACTTCGTCCCTACTTTTGCGTAGTTATAATAGGCGCGCGTATTTATCGAAGCCTGCTCCTAGCAGGCTTAGATTAGATTATCGATCGCGCCGAGGCAACTAATATACACGGCATATAGGACTAGCTAAGGGTGCTTTCCTTTTATAATAATACGCCTTTTAGAAGGCGTATACGGCTAGCCGGATAACGATAACCCTGGGGGCGTTTATAGTCGGCGAGGGGGCTTAATACAAGCCCGCCCTAACGAGTTAGGGGGGGGATTATTATTATTATTCTCGTCTATAATGCCCGGATCTTAAGTAGGCGTAAAACTAGAGTCCGATATAATAATAACGGCGGCAATAATAATAATAATAATAATAGTAATAATACGTTAGCACGTAACGAGGAAGATAATAATAATACTAATAACGCGGGAGAAAATAATAACGACTATAGCGATAACGACTATAATAATAATAATAGTAATAGTAATAACGATAATAGTAATAATAATAATAATACTAATACTGCTATAGCTGCTATTACTGCTAAGGCTGCTGCTGCTAATACTGCTAATACTAATACTAATACTGCTACTACTTCTGCTAATAGTAATAGTAATAGTGCCCGAGGCAACGCCTAGCAACGCGAGGATAATGCTGCTAGTACTGCTAAAGAAGATAGTAATAGCCCTGCAAGGAACGCGCTAAGGCATAGAGATAATACTACTGCTAATGCAGATAATAATAATAAGGAAGAGGGAGATAAAGAGGAAGATAATAAAGAGATCCTCGGGGCAATAAAGGATAAAGAGAAAAGAAAAAGAAAGTTATAGGCGGAGGGAGAAAATTTCTTTTTAACCTATGCGTTACGTATAGGGCTTATTTATATAATTTACTCTATATAATATAACGCGCGATATAATACGGGCTAATAGTTATTCCGATAGCCTATTATACCCTATAGAAATAACTAAGAATAGCCCGACGCAACTACCCTAGGACGACCTTAATAGGCTGTAACAGCCGCCTAGAGGTTTGCATAGCATTTTATATAGCAGACTATTGCCGCCGGCTAGGGAGATATATAACGGGCCGCCGCAGCCGACCTAGGATATTTTCTTAGCTTATTTTTCGTACTTAAAAAGAAAAAGTGCCAGTATAGGAATAATACGTACACGAGGGAAATAACACGTACACGAGGGATAAACAAGAAGGAAAAAGAAGGAAAGAAAAAGACAGGAACTATGTATTTATAGGGAGGGTATTTCTACCCTTCTTATAAGATAATAGACGTTACAACTAATTAAATATCTGTCTTCTATATATGTGTGCGTACCTTACTAACAAAGTTAGTCCTATCTTAAGAACGTTATTACTATAATAAAAGATAATACCCTTTCTTTGCATAATCCTTTATATAAACCTCTTATTTAGGCTATAATAAAGGGAGGATTATACTATATACCTCTCTCTATATAAATAGGTAAAAAGGTTAGATTTAATATACTTAATAATACTATAAATAATATAATATATAATACTATTTTAGATAGAAAATAAAGGAATAAGGATAGGATAGATATATACCTTTAGCATCTTTGCCTAGGATATCTATCCTTACGTTCTTTAATAAAGATAATAAAACGTTATAATAATAAAGCTATTATTAGCAAAGAAGATAAAGATAAGGTTATCTATTATAAAATATATATAAAGGCAAAAGCTATAAATAAAATAAATAAAGAAGCCGTTAAAAAGGACAATAAATACCTTAATAAAATCGTTTTAGATATCTAGGGACCTATAAATACTCCTATATATAATAAATATAAGTACTTTATTACGTTTATAGACGTATATAGTAGGGAACTATATATATATCTCTTAAAAGAGAAATCCGAAGCATTTAATAAATTTCTAGAGGTAAAATCCTTATTAGAAAATAATATAGATAAGATAACTATTAAAGAAGTCTTTTTAGATAATGCTAAGAAATTTATATACTCTATAAGGGATTACTGTATTAAAAACGGTATAAAATATAATATAAGTCCTGAAAATACCCCTGAACCTAATAGCTAAATAGAACGTATAAACCGTACTATACTAAATAAGGCATGGGCTATCCTATATATAGCAAACCTACCTAAATACCTTTAGGGGGAAGCTGTTTTAGCTGCTATATATATATATAATAGGTCTTATTACACCTTTTTAGGATATAGTCCTTTAGAAAAGAATATAATAAACCTATACTACTTTCTGAGTTAGATAATATAAAGGTATTCGGCAGTATAATATACTATAAAAATAAGTTACCTATAGATAAGCTTAAAACTCGAGCTTTTAAAGGTATTATAATAGGTTACTCTAAAAATGCATATAAAATCTGGGACTTCTCTAGAAGGAAAGTTATTATTTCTCGAGATATTACTATTCTAGAGAATAACTTTATAAATAATAATAACTATAAAGACTTAGACTTTAATACTATACCTTCTATTAATAAAATACTAGATTAGAGTATAAAAGAACCTATTGTTAATAATAATAATAATAATAATAATAATAATAATAATAATAATAATAATAATAATAATA
>LKCN02000011.1:1081451-1115014 GCA_001633055.2 Ophiocordyceps polyrhachis-furcata BCC 54312
AAACTTAAGTCGAAATATAAATACCTAGAAAGCCGGCAGAGTTTTATAACAAATATACAGAATACCCTAAAATAAATACTATAATACATACAAATCCAGATTTAATACTATATATACTGGAAAATACAGATCCTATAGAGCCTAAGAATTATAAACAGGCTATAAAAAGCTTAAAAGCTAAAGAATGGAATAAATCTATGCTTCTAGAATTAGAAGAATTAATAAGATAAAAAACCTGGGAAATAACCGACCTTCTAAGGGATAGGGAGGCTCTAGGAAGCTGCTAGGTCTATAAAATAAAAAAGGATAATAATAATAATATATTAAAATACAAGTCTAGATTTGTTATTTAAGGTTTTAACTAAATACAAGGACTAGATTATATAGATACCTTCTTTATAACTGCAAGACCTGAATCTATAAGAATACTTCTAAATATAGCAGTTAAAAATAACTAGCCTATTAGGCAATACGATATAAAGAATGCCTTTGTGCATAGAGATATAGATACAGATATATACGTGAAATTTCCAGAAGGTTTTAAAGACTATATAATATAATAATACTATAATAAACAATATCCTTTATATAAATATAATAAAGACCTAATAATAAAATTAAAGAAAGCTTTATACGGCTTAAAACAAAGTCCTAAGCTCTAGTATAACTACCTATCTAATACTCTCGATAAAGTAGGCTTTAAAGCCTTACCTATAGACAAAGGGGTTTTTATATATAAAAATAAATATATAGCTATAGCTATCTATGTGGATAACTTCCTAGTTACAAGTGCTACGGATACTATAATAAGTAATCTATTTGGCCAAATAGGAAAACACCTAGCCCTGCAAGACTTAGGAAACTTAGAAGACTTTCTAGGCATGAATATAACTATAAACAGAGCAAATAAAATGCTATATATATCTCAGGAAAAATATATAAGAAATAAGATAAAGGAATACAATAAAGAGTCTTTAGGGATGTTTGAAATACCTTCTAAACTAGGAATTAAGCTTAAAAAAGCTACAGCTATAAAAAGCTTAATAAAAAATAAAATAGGTACTTTTATAAGACAAGACCTATACTATTTTATAGCCCCTTTAAAACGCTTTAATATGCATATCTTTTTACCTTAAACGGATGAGAAATAAGCTTATAATTAGACTTGAAACATATACTATAAATACGGCCTGATCCGTACCCACACCCCCCTGAGCATAGCGCTTATAGCGGGGTAGGGTACGTACCTATAGGGGCCATAGCGGGCGCGTTATAGCGGTCATAGCGGGTATTATAGGGTCAGATCGATCAGATCGATCGGATTAACACGTACAAGTCTTCCTCTAAATCGCCAATCTTCTAAGTCAAATATCTAAAGAAGAAAAATACCTAAAAATAAGGGGGAAGTAGTAACGTATAAGTACGTCAGAGTACTATAAGTAGGGACTTTAAAGTATCTCGATAAGTACCTTTATTCCTAACAAATTGTCTATAAAAGAAGGAGGGTTTTCTCACCTACTTGGAAAAATTATTAGCATTAGCTTTTCTCACCTTCTTAATAAAAACACCTCTCCTGCCTCCAATTCTTCTTCAATTGCCTCTTTCAGACTATTACGTGATTCCTCTTCTTCTTCTCTATTACGTAATTACCTTCCCGATTCGTCAACTCTTTATCCACTGCTTCTATAACCTTTAAAATTATAAAAAGCTAAGTTTATTAAAATTAAACTAGTAAGTAAACTAAAAGGGTTTTATAAGAAGAAAAATAGTATCTAAAATCTAAAATAATTAGTTAGCTAGTTATTATTACTATATTATTTTATATTAAAAATACTAAATAATAAGTTATAATCTTAAAGCACTTAAAGCACAAAAAGTACTAATATTAAGTAAGAACTAGGTTATAAGTAGGGCATTAATATATATTAGTATAATATAAGAAAGGACTCTGCTTAAAATAGCTCGGATTTTTAATTTATTCCTAGATTCTTTTATATATCTCTTTTTATTTTCTATTAGAGAGGAAAATAGAATATATATATATTCTTAAAGATATCTAGGTTAAACTAGAGATAATATATAATTATCTTAAACTCTATATAATTAAAATATATATAATATAGCTACCCTTTTTCTCCTTTAAACTATTATTGCTATAATTTTAGTACAAACTTACTATAATATAAAATACTTATTATATTAAGTTTAGAAGTAATCTACTTTTTTTTATACTACTCTTCTTATACTCCTATCTCTTATCTAAAAAGGCATAATACTTATATAAAAAAGGGTAATATATACTATAATAAAAATAATATTAAGTATTTTATAAAAAGGGGTTTATATATATTATAATAAGAATAACGCAGTTTATATATTATAAGTAGAGTATTAATATATATTAGTACAATAATATTTGCTATAGCAAAAACGAAGCGTTTGCTATAATCTTTGCTTGCAATTACAAGTCTTCTTATTTAGTTTTCTCTCTTCCCCCTCTTATTTAGCATAGCGCTATTTGCAGCGCCCCTAGACAGGGCTCCTAGCAATACTATTAGGGTCCTAATAGTAATTAATAGGAGTCCTAAAAGAATTGCGTAATTATAATAGCACTTATATATAAGTACTAGTTAGTTTAATATTATTAATATACTTAATAAGGACCTATTTATAAAAATACTATAAATACTAACTAATCCTATTATAAAGGACGCTTTTAACTATTTTGCTAGGGTAGTCTTATATAAGAATTTTTAGGCTATATAGGCTATAATAGATATAGTATAGAAGAAGCTTTAAAAACGCGCCCCTGCTATAACTAAAACAATAAGACTTTCCTCCCTGCTACTATTACTTATATAATCTAGAAATCTATTAAGTTAGCTATATAGAAGGCTTTATAACCCTAGGCGTTTAAGTTAAAACTATCCTAAGCTATTATACTTATTGCCCTTGCTACTATACTAGCCTTAGGACTACTTCTCGTCTAACTAGTACTAGCTCGATAAGAATATAAGATACTAATTTTAGTTTAGGGCGTCCTAGTTATTAAAAGGATACCTTTTTTTACCCTTATTAAGATTATTAATAAAGCAAATTCTACTATAAGCAACCCTGCTATAGTTACTACTAGGCGCTTACTAAGTAGCAATATTATGCTTATTTTTAACCCTAATAAAATATTATACGCCTGCCTTAAAAAATAGTGTATAAATACAACTATGCATAATACGAATCGTCTACGTGTCTTAACGCGTATCTGCCCCTAAAGGAAATAACTAGGGATAGGTACGTATAGACAAAGCATTTAATTATATAATAGGGCTATATTTAGGCAGTGCTTATAGCATAATCAGATCGAGTTTAACCTAAGATTAGAAGCAGATCGCAGGGAGATTAGGAAGATAAAGCAGAAAAAGAAGATTAGGATTAAGGAATAGTATATATAAAATCTAACCTCTTCCCTTAAGGAAAAGGAGAGATATAGATATTATTACGCGCCGCGCCCTAGCACACTACAGCACCTAGTACGAGGAAGGATACAGGACCTCTAACCCTTATAGGCCTATAGTAGACCCGTTATATTAGGTAATAAACCCTTTATAACGCATATAAAAGGGCCTATAGCCCGACTACCCTTTCCTAGTTCTTTCTTTCTTTCCTTTTTATCTTAGAATATTTATTTATAGTGCTTAATATACGTTTGCTTATTTGCTAGCCGTAATACTATTCTAAGATCTCTTTTCTGCTAATAAGCGTTTAAGAAATACATAACTACTTCTTATATTTTATAAAGACGCTAAATACTATAAAAGAGTATAACCCTAACTAAGCAGTTAGTATAACCTAAGTCTATTTATATCTAGCTAAGATAAGCAACCCTATTAATCTGCTAGGCTTATATTAAAGACTCTTTTACCCGCTTAAATAAGATTAGAGCAATAAGATATAATAAGGCCTCCTTAGCCCTAGACTCCCCTTATAATAGCTTTACCTACCTTTATACCCGACTTATTAGAGGTAATCTAATACATGCTAGTAGATATAGCCTAGCTTAGGGCAGAAATTAACTAACTAAACTAATAATTGCTATCCTAAGACTAGGATTATATAAAATATATAGGGTCTATAGCTTTTAGCGGCCTAGATATATTCCTAGCGTTTAGGAAAGCAGCCTAGTTTAAGTTTAGGATAATAAGCACCCTGAACCTAGACTACTTAGAGAAAGCAAAATCCTAGTATAAGAATATTAGGACTTTCTGTAGGAAAAAAAGCAAGTTTAATAGTTTTCTTATATAGTTAAGAGATAAAATGCAAATTAATACTACGACTTTCTATAGAAAAATAAAGCAGATACTTTTCCTCTATTATATGCTTAAAAATAGAGCCTAGAAAGCCCTTAAGATAAGGTATACTTTAGATAGCTGCTTTTTTTCTTGCCTAGCTAAGATAATTTAGTGCTTTAAATTAGCGTTTAGTAACCCGAATAAGTATACAAAAGCAATTAAAAGACTATAAAGACTCTATTTCTCGCCTATAAGCAAATAGGAGATTTAGGAATTCCTAGTAGAGTTTAATAACCTAGTAGTAAAAACCTAGGTTCTTACTAACTAGCTTAAGTACACGCTCTAGGACTATTTGCTAGCTAACTTTAACCTAAGCCTTTTAATAAAAGCTAAGGATACCCTGCTTTCCTATAAGGAGTACTATAAGGCAGTTAAAAACGCAGTCTTTTGCTAAAAGAAAAATACTACTTAGCGCGAATCTTACTAACCTTTATAACCCCTTTAAGGAAATAAGTCGCCTGCTATAGACCTAAAGAGACTACTAAGCGCTAAGTTAAAAGGCTAAGCTCTAAATAAGAGGGAAAAAAAGGTTTATTAGGATAATAGTACTTATTTTACTTATAGCAGGAAAGGTTACTAAGCTAAGGAGTGCCTAGACTATTAGAAAGTCGCTTTAGTAAGAGAAAGTATAGATCCCTTATAGAATATAGCTAATATAGATTCTAATAAGTTAGAATTAGGAAAAGAGTAGGACTATTATAAGGCTCCTTAATAGCCCTAAAAGTATTAATAAAGAGAAGCTTAGGAATATTCTTTACTATTTATAGTATAATTTAATCTAATAGTATTAGTCTAAATACTTCCTCTCTTTATAATACTAGAGCAGAAACTCGTTTTATAGTATCCTAAGGATTCGCTAAAAAAGCTATAAAAAGCCTAGGAGCTAAACTCTCCTCTATTTGCCTATTTCCTCTTATCGATTTCTAAGGCTATAATATAGGTATTATAGACTAGTACCTAACCGCTACTTTTATAATTAATAGTCGTATATTCCTATAAGAAACTTTCTAAGTTACTAACTATAACTAGGATATTCTTATTAGACTCTAATAGATAGCTAAAAAGCATTTCTTTTTTAACTATTCCTCCTATTATTTTATATAGCCTAATAATCTGCCTGCTTTTGCAAAGTATTCCCCTATAATAATTCTACGGAATCTAACCTTAAGCAGCGCAAAGACTAACCTAGCTATATAAATAGATATTAAATAATAGGATAAGTTAATAAAAAAGGATAATTGCTACTACTAGATCCTATAGAAATAGCAGTAGAATAATAACCTTATATTCCCTGCTAGCCTAAAAATAAAGTGCCTAGCTAATAACCCTAATCTAACTTTAACTAATAATACTAATACTGCTTTAGATAATAAACTCCTCTAGGTATAATTAATTAAATCCCTTTAAGCTAACTTATAATAAGCTTGCTAGGAGGACCTCGCTCCTCTAATACTAACTATTCCTATCCCTCTCGAGCTAGATACTATGCCTGCTAGAAGAGAAATCGCCTAACTCGCCCCTGCTAGTATTATATACGCAGGATAAAAGATTCCCTTTCTTGCTAGAGAAAACCTAGACTATATTACCCTAGTACGCAGTCTAATTCCCCTAGCCTTTATATACCTAGAAGGTTTTTTTAGCAAAAAGAAGGCCTATATACTTGCTAGCCTTTGCCTAGGTTATAATATTACGCTTAAGCTCGAGAAACCTTTAACCCTTACTAGCCTACTAGTATACTAAATACTAGTAAAGTATCTACTGCTAGAGAAGGAAATAGTTAACTACCTCCTTTCTATTAGATTTATCGAACTAGACGCTAGCTTATATACTATACTTATACTATTTGCCCTAAAGCTATACTTAATAGCGCATAGGTTTTATATTAACTATTACTAGATAAATAACTACTTAAAGAGCCGGATCTTACTAGCCCCTTCCTTTAATAGTACTATATTTAACTACTAAATAGCTTAGCGCTTTTCTAAAATCGATATTATCTAGGCTTTCTACTATTTCTATCTTAACCCTAACTCTAAATACTTAATAGCCTTCTATATAAGGTTTAGTATATTCCGCTAGAAAGTCCTCCCTTTTAGTCTAAAAGTTAGGCCCGCCTAGTTCTAGAACTTTATTAACGCCTAGCTCTATAACCTTCTAGACTAATATATTAGCGCGTATACTAATAATATTTTAATCTACTTAGATAATAATAGCAAGGAGACTTACTAGGAGGAATACTGCAAAGTTATCTAGCGCTTCTACTAGGCAAACCTATAGGGAGATATTATAAAGTCGCGTTTTAATATTATAAAAGTCAACTACCTAGGAGTTATACTCTAAGCTAGTATAGGAATTAGTATTAATCCCTATAAAACTTAGGCAATTACTAACTAGAAGTTTAAAAACCTTTATAATAGAAAAGCTATATATTTTTTCCTTAGCTTATGCAATTTTATCTAGATCTTTTACTATTATACTAGTAAGGCTGCTAAACCCCTTAACTATTTGCTTAAAAAGGATAGTAACTTTTCTCTTAAACCTAAATAATATAATGCTTTTGCTAAGATAAAATAGCTTGCTATTAAAGCACTTATTCTCGCTTTTTTCTAGCCTAAATTGCTAACCCGCCTTGAGACTAATGCCTTTTATTATACTACTGCTAGAGTCCTATAGTAGCAATAGCCTAATAGCTCGACCTAGAAGCCTACGAGATTCTTCTCTAAAATAATAACCCCTGCTAAATAAGCCTACTTAATCTAAGACCGCGAGTTCCTTGCTATTATATAGAGCCTTAAATACTTCTATCTAGAGTTACTAGGCTAGAAGTTTAATATAATTATAGACTATAAGGCCTTAGTGTATTTTGCTATAAAAAGACTCCTCTTTATTAAATAGGTCTATTAGTCCGACTTTCTAGCTTAATTCGATATATGCTTCCTCTACTGCCCTAGCCGCTTAAATATAGTCGCTAATGCCCTATCTCGAAAAACTGCTAAGCTGCTAATAGTTAAGGCTAGGGAAAAAGAGGAGCGTACTTTTAGCATAATCCTACCTTAGCCGACTTAGTTTTAGCCTGCCCTTAACTACCCTTAACTCGACCCTATTAACTAGAACCTCTATAATAATAGGGGTAATAACTACTCTAATAGGTATTAACCTAGCTAACTTTATTTAAAAGGAAAACTCTGCTTAAGGCTTTAGCTACTAGGATACCCTGCTAATTATACTAGAGAAAATAAATAATAGGATTTTCCTGCGTATAGCCCTAATCCACACTGCCTATAAACCCTTAATCTTTGCCTATAGTAATTAGAATAAGACCCTTAAGCTTTTTTAATAGGATTACTACTAGCCTAGTATAAAAAGAGACGTTAGATATTATATTCGCAACTATTATAACTGCTAGAGGAATAAAGTCCCCTAGGATAAAACCCCTAGACTTTTCTACTCTTTCCCGATTCCCGCAGCTATCTAGGAGCATATAGCCTATAATAGAAAGATAATGCTAACTAACTGCTATAAGTATAACTATATCTAGACTTTTATTTATAAGCTTAGCAGGATTATTACTATACTGCCTGCTAGGAAGAACGATATAGCTAAAGTCCTTGCTAGCTGCTATTTCTACTCCCTCTACTATTTCTTTAGCATCCCCTTAGTTTAGATTACTAATAACGCAGGCCTTTTTATCTTAAAGTTCCTTGCTAAGATTAACTGCCTTACTAGCACTAAGCATAGGCATAGTAGCGCTCTCTACCCTTAGTTATAGGGCAGTATAGAAGTAACTAACTAGTACTTTAATTAGTAGTTGCGTTTCTATATTAATAAGCATTAGGATAACTAGAGCGATTTCTTGCTAGTACTTAACTTCGCCTATAACTCTTTATAGCACGCCTTGCTTAATATAGCCCCCTTTTCTATTGCCCTTAGGAAGCTAGTATAGAACCCCCTCTTGCCTAGTGCTACCTTTACTAACTAACTAGCACCTAACTTAGCGCCTGCTATTACTGCCTAAGACCTTATAGCTAAAGCACGAATAGTATAATAATAGGCCTAAGAGAAGTCTACTACTATATAGTAGCAATAGAAGCTTTAGAGTAATAAGAAGCGCTAACTTGCTAACTTTTAGGTTAGGGACTACGTTTTTTTTAGCAGGAAGGGATTTAGCACTATAGCACTTACTACCCGCCTCGACTCCTAGTAGTCCGGCCCTTTTAAAATCGTCGCAGAATAGGGCTATAGCTATATACTAGACTTACTAAAGAGCTATAAAATAACTAACCTCTTCTATACTAACTAGCTTTAAAAAGCCGCTAATAACCCGCTACCTAATTAGTCCTAGCTGCTACTTAAACCTAATAATATTAATAGCACCCCTAAATAAGAAGTCGATAAGGTGCTCTATAGCAGGCTATTAGGATAAGCCTAGCGCCTTAAATACTAGGTTGCTTAGCAAGGCTGCAACCCTAATAAGACTTAGTACCTGGCTAAGAACTTCTATAACGCACTAATAGCCTTGCGCGAATATTACGACTAATACCCTAATACCCTAGGACCTCCTCTTAACTTCTAATAATAGATTAACGCTATTATAGCTAATAAGCCCTATAATAATAATAATAATAACGACTTAGCCCTTTTAATAAAAGCCCTTACCTGCTAGCGCAGGCACGTATAACGCTACTAGCAACGCCTATAAGTTATATATAGGCTAGGGCAGACCTCCTAGAAGATATTTTTGCGCCTATATATATATACTCTCTCTCTCTCTCTCTCTATAACTAACCCCGATTCTTAAATATTATCCCCTCCTATATTGCTACTTAAATAGTAGGAAGAGACGTTATTCTTATAAGTCTTAGCTTCTAGTTCCTAGCTATAAGAACTATACCTCCTTAGCCACCTATTTAGTTTTAAGCTCTATAATTCTAAGGCTGCAAGATACCTCTCCTTACCCCTTTTTGTTTTTAGCGGCTAGCTGCCTAGAGGCAATAACCTTAGGGTTAGGCTACCCTAGTAAGATACTAATATAGCGCCCGCTAAGACCCGTTCTTATTAATCTTACGTGCTATAGGGTAGGGCAGCCTACTCCTATAGCATGCTAATCGCAGTTATAGTTAGAGTAGGGCTAATCCGCTATTAGTATAAGCCTTAAACGCAGCCTACCCCTAAAAGCGCTTAACGAGTTAGGCTTAATTAACTACTATTATCTAGCTATGCATGCTAAAAGCTATATAGCCTATAAGGTCTAATCGGAACTAGCTATAGGCAGTTATCTATTTTAGGATATTATATAAGCCTATATTCGGCCTGCAGACTGCTTTAATACCTAACTTATAAGGTTTAGGGGGGGCTAGACCCCCTGCCTTTTGCAGGTTAGGATGCTATTACGCTCTACTATCCTCCTACGACTCGTTATAAAGGATACTATAGAGCCTTGCTCCTTTGCAATACCTCTACTAGCAACCTTACGCACTAGCTTTCTAGCTTATAACGAGTTACTGCTATAGCGAGTTTAACTGCTAGAGCGAGTTTAACTGCTAGCTGCGATTTGGAATAGGCTAGCGCTATGCTCGACTGCTAACCGCCTTTATTATTATCGCCCTAGATAGAATACGCTAGTTATATAGCTTATAGCACCCTTAACTACTAGTTATAACTTAGAATATAGCCTAGCGTTATATTTAGCTGCTAACTAGTCCTTTTATTATTACTGCTATTTAACTAGATCTTCTACTACTACCTACTCCTTTTTATAATCCCTCTAGGCACTTCCTAGGGATACGCATATAGGGATAGCCTTAAGGGCTACTTTTAATCGAGAATTTGCACTTTTTATATAGCATTTTCCTTAAATCGACTTATAATGCTTGTAATAACCCGGCCCCTGCTTCCGACCTGTCTTAGCGCTCTTATCCCTTCTAAGCCGCCTATGCTAGCCGCTATTATCTCTCTAAGCCGCTTATGCTAGCTGCTATTATCCCTTTAAGCCGCCTATACTAGCTGTTATTATCCCTCTAAGCTGCCTATACTACTGCTATTACCTCTCTAAGCCCCTTATACTAGCTACTATTATCCCTTTAAGCCGCCTATACTACTGCTGTTATCCCCCTAAGCTACCCGTACTAACTGCTAATACCCCCTATACCGCTGCCTATACCTACTTATGCCCGACTTAGTCCTCTTCCTACTATTACCCCCTTTTATAGTCCCTGTAGCTATATCTTAGGAGCGCGTATATAGGGCCGGCCTTAAGGGCTACGTTTTATTAGGAATTCGCACTTTTTATATAGCGTTTTTTTTAAATCGACTTATAGCACCCGTGCTATGCTAAGCAATACCCCCCCCCGATTAACTTAGTGCTTTTTAGCCGTATTTGCCGACCTACCCTATACCTACTGTTGAGTAGAGTGGTCACGTGCTCTCACGTAGTCAGGCCGCCTAGGCCTCTACTCTTTATTTCTCCTCCTTCTTCTATAGCCTAGCACAGCATAATTTTAGCATTACAGGGATTATCCCTGCATTATATAACATTGTTCAATAGGTTATATCGCCCTCCTACGCTTTTACTGCTGCATAGTTCACCGAGACTTACCGTAAGCCTTACCGAACTATCGTAAAAATCAGCCAATAGGTCCTTAATTAGGCAAAATTTAAGGGCTAAAGAGTCCTTCCTAATCGACTAGTAGTAGAAAAATTCTGCACGCATAGCAATAAAATTAATATATTATTAAAATTATTAATAACGCTATAAGAATACTAATAACTATTAAATAACCTTTTATATTATTATAATTATATAGTTAGCTTTCTCTAGTATAAAGCTTTAAGGCTCTTCTACCCTTATCGAATAGCAGGGAGCCTTAATAGCAAGTGCCTTAATTTATAAGGTCGGCGAATATATTCTAGAAAATCTTCCGCTACCTTCTAATAAGTCTATTAATTATGCTAAATAGCTAAAGGCCAATAAAAAGGCTATTAGTATAGTCTTATAATCCCTCTTAAGCAAAGCTATTACAGGCATTATACGCCTAGGTTAGCATTATAAGAAGATAGCTAAGGAGATATATAAATACGCTAAATAATACGCTAAAGTTACTATAAAAATATAACCCCGATATATTCTGCAGCATTAGTACTATTTAGTCCTTAAGGATAATACTATCTAGGGCTAGAAGGCCTTTTAAAAGAAACTCTAGACCCTATAGAATTAAATTATATCCGATAAGGAACTTAGTCCTGCCTATAGGCAGATGCTATAGGTATATGCATATAAAGCTATCGATGCAATATAGTATATTCGAGAAGACCTCGCTACCTAATAGGCCTGTAAGGCCGATAGGGATGCGGGCCTCTCCCTAGAGAGGGCAAATAAATATATCTCTTCTATTATCGCAAATACTAAGGTCCGCAAGGCATTAGGCAAAGCCCTTTCTATACTAAGGAATAATAAGAGTAATAATAATAATAATAATAATAATAATTATAAGACTAAAAAGAGGAATAAGAAGAAGGCATAGAAAGAATAATAGGAAGAGCCTTTAACTACGCTAAAGCTTCTTCCAGCCCCTCCTTGCTATACTAATACTACGAATAAGATTATAGTATTACTATACTGCGGCTATAATATAATACCGGGGGCTAATATATATTCTAAGGATAAATGCTAGAAGCTTTATCCTAAGCTTCGACTACTACCTTCTTATAGAAGGTATTATAGCCGTCGTAATAGCAACTCCTCGGGCAGTGCTAGTAGCAGCGCAGATATTATAAACGCTAGAAGAGGCACTATAGCCTGTATTATCGACCGCGTTTATAATGCTCTGATCTCGCTAGATAACGTTATTATCGATATAGGATGCGGCGAATATATCTTTAATAATAAAGGATAGTTTAGTAATACCTATAAGGAATTCTTAACGCCTTATAGGCTTACGGCTTCTAATAATTAACCCTTATACTGCCTTAGCAAAGGCCGGGTTATTATTATATCTAAAGATAGCTATTCTATTACGTTTAAAGAGGCTTATTATAGTACTAATATGCTAGTTAATCTTATTAGCGCTAATCGCCTTAATCGCAAAGAGATACGCATTAATAGAGAAAAAATAAGGCTTTAATAACGCAGCTAAACAGTCTATCTTCTCGAGTAGCGAGGAGGCGTGGCTAATATTAAAGATACTAGGCTAATATAGCTATTAGTAATGCCGGCCTTGCCTGCTAACTATAAAAAGGCTATTAACTTCTCTCTTTTTTATTAACGCCTTAGCCACGCTAGAAAGGAACGAATCCTTAAGGCCTGCTAGAAGAGTAGTATTGCTATTAAGGTTCCTACTAACTTTTACTGCTATTCCTGCTATCTAGGAAAAGCTAAGGCTATTATAAGTCGTAATCCTTCTATTTAGGCTACTTCCTTCCTATAATATATCTTCTAGGACTTCCTATAATACACGCTAACTTCTATAGAAAGGTATTGCTATACCCTCTACAGCGTAGATGCCTATACTAACTATTATTAGGTCCTTTTTATAAAGACTAGAGGAGAGGCCTTTTAACGCCTTTAAGCATGGAAAAAGAGCGTCGAAGCCATAGCTAGCGGATGCTACGTTTAAGTTATAGCCTTCGATAACGCTCTCGAATTCACCTAATAAAAGATCGTCGATTAGGCCGCTTAAGATAGCTTTATTATTAGGACCTATGCCCCCTATACCCCTGCCTAATACGGCTAAGCTAAACATGCTAGCCGTACCCTTATAAATACTGCCCGTACTATATGCATCGAGACTAGCTTTCTTAATAACCTCTGGCCTTATTTTATAGATACTAGCGCCTATGTTTAGAACCTTCTTCCGTCTTTTATAAATAAGGATAAAAAGAGCCCTATAGAGATAGTAATAAAAGCTATTCGCGTTCTATATAAATACTCTATTAACTACTTATGCTTATAGGGATGCAAAGCCTACGTTACGATCCCTTAGGCTTATCGAATTCAAAGCGCTAAAATAGCCCTAAGGGCACGAGAAGGCCGCCTTATTAGCATAAAAGGCCTCTATAGCTATATCTTTAAAATCTTCCTGCTTAACGAGAATAAGATTATTAGGGCGTAGGATATTCGTTTCTATAACCCTACTAATACGAACTTAGAGAAGGCTATATATATCGCGAACGTATAGGAAGACGATAATACCTATAATCCTAATGCCTTCTTCTACTACTATATTAAACAAACTACCTCGAGTAAGGACGTGGAAAACAGGGGCCCTAATGCGGATTATACACCCGATTTAGGTAGTGCACCCGTATCTAACTCTCTAGTCGATATAGCAACCCCTCCGCGGACCTACTTTCTAACGCCTAATTAGTCTCCGAGAGATAACGATCTTAAAGATTAAGAGGCACCTCCTGCTATAAAGCCTAAGAAAAGGGCCGCTGCAATACCTCCTACTAATTAAGTCCTTCGATTATTATCTCGGGCCCTTATAATTATAATACCTAACGCCTTTTATAAGGTCGATTAAGAAGAGCTATAGATCCCTGATTTTGTAATTCTTATCTAGGCCGTTCTTAATATTATTAACCCTTAGGTCCTTAAGGGTTAGTAGGATATTAAGAAACGCTCTAACTATCCTACTCTCTAGCGCCCTGCGATAGCTAAAGAATTAGAAGCTCTTGCAAAGCGTTAAATATAGGATCTCGTTAATAGACCTGCTACTAAATAAGTGCTTCTTAGCAAATAAGTCTATACTCTTAAATAGCTTTAAAATTAGCCTTAGATTATAAAGGCCTATTAGTGCGTTTATAGGGATAAGGAGGAAAAGCTTTATTTTATCGAAGACCTCTATACTGCTATAGCCTACTTTATATTAGTCCGAGTTTTCTTCTCGATTATAGCTATCCTAGATCTCGAGTAGATGCAATTCGACGTTATTAACGCCTTTATTAACGCTTTATATAGCAAAGAATTCTTTATCGATTAGCCCTATCTCTTTAAAGATAGTACTAATTAGGTATGCTAACTTAACCGCGCACTCTATAGCCTTAAGATATCTCTAGCGATATAGTTTTTATACGCAAGTTCGGCCTTAAAAGTACGCGGCTAGAGATAACTTAACGCAGAGTTCTGCATATATACCTATCCGCAGGGCTTTATTATGCTTCTTTATATTAATAATGCTATTATTGCTGCCGCGATAATACCTTTAATCTATTAGGGCTAAAAGCTTCTACGAAACGTATAGGAATTACGGGAAATAGGGGAGCCTTCTTCCTTCCTAGGCCTTTAATTTAAACGCAATAGGGCTGCCTATACTATCTATATCTATTAGGAAGCCTATACTATAAAGATCCTTTAATTATTCGGAGAGGGGGTTTAGAACGCTATATAGACGCCTTGGCCTCCTGAAGTAAAAATCCCGGCGGACTAGAAGACCTAGAAGATCGCAATGCTAACAATGCAATAGCTTAAGCGCACTAGGTCGATAAACTATCTTACTAATAGCACCCGTCCGGACCTAGCCTTTACGTATAGCAAATTATGCAAAGGGAATTTAAACCCTATAAATACCTACTTAGCGATCTAGAAGCATCTTATAAGGTATTTTTATAGCACTAAGGCCCTAGGCCTAATACTTGGTAGCACTTATAAGCTACAAGACTTAAAACTCCGCGTTTACGTAGACGCTTCTTTCGCTAATAATCTCTATATAAAGTGCTCGACTGCTAGCTATATTGTTTTTGTTAGCCTTAGCCCTGTATACTAGAAATCCAAGAGATAGACTATTGTAACTCTATCCTCTATAGAGGCAGAGTTTATTAATCTTACGCTAGCAAGCATAAGCATTATCTAGATTAATAAAATGCTATAGGAATTAGGGCTTCTATAAAGAACCCTGTTCCTCTTATTTACTAATAGCCTTAATGCTAGGGCTTACGCCCTTAATAAATACAAAGCTGCCCGAACCTAGTATATTAATAATCGCTATAAATAGGTATATAATCGAGTAGAGAGCCGATTCTTTATAATATCTTATATTAGCATAGCTAAGATAGCCGCTAATAGCCTTACGAAAGGCCTTGCCTATCTCTAATATGCTAAATTTGTTAAAATGCTATATCTTTCTAACGCTGCTATTATAACTAAGCCAGCTAACAGTATTCGGACCGCATTTTAACTATATAATAATCGCGTTACTAATCCTACTAAAACTTAAGACGGTTATAATAGCCTCCCTAACTCGTTATAGGCTACCTAATATAATATAAGGTTCGTAGATATAACCTATAAAAAGGGTATTATAAGACCTAGAAAAGAGGAAAAGGCTCGCTAAGTCTATTTAGCTAGCTAAACGCCTCCGCTATTGCCCTTCTAATCTAGGAATAATACCCCTACTATTAAGACTAATATTAATAGAAATCGCCTCGCGGCTTGCCTTTAATTAGCAAGGGATGCCTGCTAATTATAGGCATCTAATAAGTCCCCGAACGCTAGGGGCTGTCTTGCTTAATACGCTAAAAAGCAGTCTTAAAAGGCTACTCTATGCCTCTGGCCGCTTCTAGCCGCTTAATCCTATGCTCTAAAGATATCTATTTCTACTATTTCCGCGCCTTTGCGCCGACTTTAGGACGGATTAACCTAATCTGAACGCGCTTTTAAGCGCTATAATAGCACTTTTCCTATCTTTTTTAACTTTTTTAAGTCTCTTTAAATAAGCTTAAATACGCATTTTCTGCTCTTTCCTTCGTTTTGCGCGACTCGGAGGAGGGTTATCTATTATTCCGGCCTATAGCCGGCCTGAGAGGGGGTGTTGAGTAGAGTGGTCACGTGCTCTCACGTGGTCAGGCCGCCTAGGCCTCTACTCTTTATTTCTCCTCCTTCTTCTATAGCCTAGCACAGCATAATTTCAGCATTACAGGGATCATCCCTGCATTGTGTAACATCGTTCCATACCTACCTTAATAGGCGTATTAAGGCTATAGGCGGGGGGTAGTATTATGCGCCGCGCCCTAGCATACTGCAGCACTTAGTACGAGGAAGGATACAGGACCCCTAACCCCTATAGGCCTATAGTAGACCCGTTATATTAGGTAATAAGCCCTTTATAACGCATACAAAAGGGGCCTATAGCCCGACTACCCTTTCCTAGTTCTTTCTTTCTTTCCTCTTTATCTTAGAATATTTGTTTATAGTGCCTAATATACGTTTGCTCGTTTGCTAGCCGTAACAATTATCTTCTTTTTTATTACTGCTTATAATTATAGTTTTACGTATTATAGGAATCTTATTACTTACTAGCCTTATAGCCCCTCCTCCTCCTCTTACCCCTATGTTTTTTTATTAACTTAAGCAGTATTTTTAAAACCTTTTATTAGCCTTATATAACGATTTTAGGAAAGTACTAGTGCTATTTCTATTAGAGTTTAGTTATACTTACTAGTAATATTAGTAAGATTGCTTTTTACGCTTTTTTAAGAGTATAAAAAAAGAAAAAAGAAAAAGTATAAAAGGAAAAAAGGGAATAAATTTATTTCGCAGGGTAAGTTATATATATATATATAAAAAGCATAAAATATAATAAGTACACTACAACCCCTGAAAGATTATAAATACCCTCTTTTCCTGTAATATAGGCGGGTCGAGGCGGGTCGAGGCGGCTAATAGGATATCGGGCTTAAAGACAAGGTTTGCTAGTAGAAGACGGAGAGGTATAACGAAATGCTAGTAAATTCAGTATAAAGAAAAGTTCCTCTATATCTCCCTAGAACGTTATATATTGCCCTTCGGCCTTAATTATAGCTTTAATCTAGCAAGGCATTAATCTTACGAGATTAAGAAGGAAGTCTTTATTAATATCGTCCTAAGCCTTCCTAATAATGCCTTTAAGCTCTTTTTAAGAGATCCTTTTCCTGCTATCTAAAGCCTTCGTAATCTCTCTTTTTAGTCTTATCTAAACGTATTCGATTAGATTAAGATCCGGGCTATAAAGAGGCTAGTTAGGCTATTTAGCGGCCTTCCTGCTATTAGGCGTAGAAAATAAGCTCGCGATAGCCTTTTTTATTAGGGCCGATATATAAGGGGAGGCGTTATCTTATTAATAAATGCAATTAGGGTCTTAAAGCTAGAAATCCCTTATTAATAGCAGGATTCGTTTAACATAGGCCTTAGAGGTTATTTTCCCCTACGCCTTCTACTAAATAAGATAAGGGCCCTTCCTTCTTCCTGCAAAACACCCCTAAAATATCTATCTATTCGTATAAAGATAGACCTTACTATAGTCTTAAGGGTTCTCGTCTAAAGTAAAGTTAGCCTTCTATAGAAATTATATATAAAGACTACTAGAAAGAAGACAAAGGGGGGGGGGGGGGGGGGGTAGATACCTAGGAAAAGGGTAATATAACGATAAGAAGGCACGCTAGTAACCTATATCTTATCTATCTATATCTAGCGGTCCTAATCTTCTACTATAAAATACCGCTAATAAAGAGCAAAGGCTATCCTTAATAATATTATCTTATCCGAAAGCTCGATAATAGGTTATTAAAGGCGGCGTTAGGCACTAAATAACTCCTTTATAGCGTATTTAATAGCCTTCGCGCTATAGGGCGCAATAGCTAGTATAACCTTACGAAGTTATTCGTATATAAGGAATCGTTTCGACTTTATTAGGGTTATAATCGCCGCTTTAAGTTAATCTCGGGCCTTTTAGGGTATAATCGGCTTCCTGCTACTATTAGCAAAGGCGGGCTTAAGAGGCTTCTTAATAGCATAATAGACCTAAGGAAGTCAGAAGGAAAGGAAAGGATAGGAAGGAAGGAAAGGATAGGAAGGAAAAGATAAGAAGGAAGGAAAAGGAAGGAAAAAGCTTACTTAATAATCTAAAAGGCTAAGTATAGCCGCGATTAACTTTATAAGCTGTTTAGCTAAAAAATACAGCGTATAGATTTAAAGCCTTTAATCGCGGGTTATAGCAGGCGTGCCTTAACTAAAGGCATCCAGGGCTGGCCTTCTTAGCTAAGGCTATAAGCCCTCTGCTGTCTCTTCCTCTTTAGCAGCACCGCTAGCAGCGGTAGCTTTAGAGGCAGAGGCAGCGGCGGTGGCGGCCTTAAAGAAGGCAAGGGGCATAAGGGCGGCGGCGATAGTCATTAAAAGAGCCTGCCTATATAGCCCTATTGCTACCGCCTCGATAACCCCTATAGATATCTAATAGGCAGCCTTACTAGCGGCGTAGCTGGCTGCTAGGAAGGCGTTAGTCGATATACTAGCCGGCGCGGTATATCGACTAACGCCTTCTTAGCGGCTAGCTATTCTGCTAGTAGTAGTATAGATATCGATAGCAGTAGTGGGAAAGGCGGGAGAGGTGTTAATAGCAGTAGCGGTAGCGGAGGGAGAGGTATTAATAGCAGCAGCGGCAGCGAGAGAGGTGTTAATAGCAGCGGCGGGAGAGGCTTTAATAGCGGCGGCGGCAGTAGCGGCAATGCCTCGATAGCGCTCGTCCGCCTTATTCCGCATATATAGCAGCGGCCCTTCTTAATAGCCTGCCTCTAATAGCCTTCTATTATAAGAAAAAGGTCCGGAGCCTCCCTAAAGTAGTCTTCTATTAGCCTCCCTCTAGTAGGCCTAAGATATATAGCCTGCTTAATATGCTATAGCAGTCTCTTTTCTATAAGGCGAGCCTTATTATAGAATTCTTTATCTATTTAAGGGGCATTTATTATAATAAAAAGAGCGGAAGAGCGGTCAAAAAAGCGTGGAAAAGAGAGTAGGAAGGTGGAAAAAGAAGAACTTACGGATAAAGGGAAAAAGGAAGAAATAAGTAGAAAAAGCCCCTTTTGCCCCCTTTCTAAGTAGCTTTCTAAGTAGCTTTATAGCCTAAGAAGAAAGATACTTTAAATATTATAAGGTATTACTTAGGAAGCAATTTTTACCTATAATTTCCCTGTATAATTCCTTAAGATAATATTATTAATAATATCTTTAGAAGTATCGTTGTTTTTTTAGCGTAAAAAGTAGGGCAAAAATCTACAGAATATAGTAACCGAAATCTAATAATTATAAGAAAAAAATTAAAATTTACGTTAGCAAAAAAGGAACCTATGTAGAAAGGAGAAAAAGAGCTCTTTATACGCAGAAAATTCTGCTCTTTCTAGCAATACCTATATTTCCTAATATACTATCGTAGAAGTAAAGAAATTTATATTCTAAAGCTTAGGTTATAAATTTAATAATTTTTAGTGTTTTATAGCTATCGCAAGATAGCTTCTAAATCGGGTATAGCTTATCGCGGATAGCTATTAGATTAGTACGTACTGTTTCTTAGGTAAGGTAGGGTAATATAATATAGCTACCCTATATATAGTTAACAATCTTTCAGGGGTAGTAGTGTACGCACTATAACCCTACTACCCTATAAAAGACTAATTCTTTTACTCTTTTTTTATTACTATATTCTTTTTTATATATTTATTTATTTATTTCTTATATAATTTCTTCCTTTCTATCTTTTTTATATATAGTTTTTTTTTCTATATCTTTCTTCTTATATATTTCTTTCCCTTATAATAATTCGATAATAAAAAAGGACTACTAGTATATAAATATAACTATATATAATATAAATTATCTATACGTTTTAATATATTCCTGCCTTTAAAGGAAATAACTAGAAAAAGGTATGCATAAGTAAAGCATTTAATTATATAATAAGGCTATATTTAAGCAGTACTTATAGTATAATAAGATCGAGTTTAACCTAAAATTAAAAGCAGATTATAAAGAGATTAGGAAAATAAAGCAGATAAAAAAGATTAGGATTAAGGAACTATATATATAAACTCTAGCCTTTTCCCTTAAAAAATAGAAATATATAGAGATATAAGCAGATATTAATAGATTAAGGACCTAAGCTAACTTAAGCAGAGTCCTTTCTTGTATTATACTAATATATATTAATACCCTACTTATAAAAGTCGATAAAGAAATATAGGGGTAGGGGGAGGGGGAGGGGCTATAGGGCTAGTAAGGGTAGTAGAGAAGGGCTAGCAGGTAATAAAATACCTATAACGTATAAAACTACGATTATAAGCAGTAATAAAAAGGAAGATAATAATAATAAGGTTTCGCTAGTACTAACTCTGCGTATATGTTAAGGTATATAGGATTTTAATCTAATTTAGTTATAATTTTAGAAAAAATATTATAATATATAAAAATAAGTTTGAAACTATGTTTATATAGCTCTTTCCATATCCTTATTAAGTAGTTTGCCTTTAATACCTTAGGTACTAAAACGCACTCTGCCCTTTATTATACTAAATTAATATCTTTTCCTTATAGCTATAATACTAAAAACTCTAATAATAAAAACAAGGATACTAATAACCTCTAGGGGGTTATAGCATTATAATCCGCAAACCCTAAGTTAGGGTTATTTATATAGTAAGGCTACTAAGATAGTGCCTTGCTTTTAATATATTTCCTAGCTTATATAGTAGCTATTAATAACTAATGCCTACTAGGAGCAGGATTTAGTAATAGTAAAAAGCTGCTTTTACTGCTTATCCTAGGGATTATATTATAATTTTATAAGTATCCCTTTTTAATATCGAGATAATTTTTAGCTAATATTAAATATAAAGCTTGAACTTAAAGCAGGTTAGGCTGCCTATACTCTAGTAGCCTTTATATAAACTAATTACCCCTTTAACAAAGGGCAAAAAGGCGAGTATACTAACCTAGTACGGGCGGCTATATAAGCCTAATAGGAATTCGGAACTAAAAAATAATCCCTTAATATGCTTAAGCAGCTAGGAGGGGGTAAAAATTAGCAGGCAATTTAGGGCAAAAATTTTAAGCAAGCATAGCTAAGTAAAAATTTTAAGTATAGCTAGGCGAAAAAAAAAACTTAGATAGATTAGGCTAGGCAGATAATTTTTATTTACTAGTTTATTTAGGCTAAAAAAAATTAATAAAAGAGATTCTTACTTTCTTAATATAAAAAGTATAGTTTTATTCTAAAAATATTTATATATTTATATAAATATATTTAAGATATAAAAATATAATCCTTTTAAAATAGAAAGAAAATAAATATAGTATAGAGGCAATATCTATCCGATTTTAAGTTAATATTAAAATAAAGTATTTAAAAAAATTATAAAAAGTAAAAATAAAAATAAAAAACAATTAAAAAGGTTTTTTTTAGAAAAAGAAATAAATCTCCTTAAGTATTTCAATTATTATCCTAAACGTTCTAAATATAAGCTAAGGTCCTTAAGAGATTAAAACCGCAAATTCTAGGAGTTTGTTTCTTCCTAAGGATCTTATTATTATTTAAGGTCGATTTAGTTTTCTAAGCAGCTATTATACTATCTAGTACTATAAGAAATTAAAACCGCGAACTCTAGGAGTCTATTCCTTCCTAGGGTAAAAATCGTTTCCTAGCTTAAATCTAAGCATTTCTTTCCTAGCTAATCTATATTTTATTAAATATAAGACTCGTATTAATAGCTAATAGTAATACTAAGTAGTATAGGTAGGGTATTAATATATATTAGTATAATATAAAAAAGAACTCTGCTTAAGTTAGCTTAGGTCCTTAATTTATTAATATCTGCTTATATTTTTATATATCCTTCTTTTTTAAAGGAAAAGGCTAGACTTTATATATATAGTTTCCTAATCCTAATCCTTTTTTTCTGCTCTTTTTTCCTAATCTCCTTATAATCTGCTTCTAATCTTAGGTTAAATTCGATCTGATTATACTATAAGTATTGCCTAAATATAGCCTTATTGTGTAATTAAATGCTTTATCTATATATACTTATCCCTAGTTATTTCCTTTAAAGGCAGGAATGCGTTAAAATACGTAGATAATTTGTATTATATATAGTTATATTTATATAGGAGGTTTTTCCTACTCGAGCTATATAGAGGTTCTAGATGCTTATTACAGCCCCTAGCGTATAATTAATAATAATAATAAAATATTATTATAGACTATAAAGCACTAGTATATTTCGCAATAAAAAGGCTTTTTTTTAATATAATAAGTATAATAGTCCGACTTTTTAGCTTAATTTAATATATGCTTTTTATACTACCCTAGCTATTTAAATATAATTACTAATACTTTTTTTAAAAGACTGCTAAATTGCTAACTATTAAAGCTAGGGAAAAAAAGAATATATATTTAGCACAATCCTGCTAGAAAAACTTAAATCTAATATACCCCTAACTAACTCTCTAAGTATAGCTTTTATAATAATCTATATAATAACTGCTTTAACTAAAGCAGACTTAGTCGACCTAGTCTAGAAGGAAAACGCTGCTTAGAACCTTAGTTGCTAAGGCACCCTGCTAATTATCCTAGATAAAGCTGCTAATAGTTTATTCTTCTATACTACCCTAATCCGCGCTGCTTATAAACCTGCTATATTTATATATAGTAGCTAGAATAAAACGTTAAGTCTTATCTAGCAGGACTATTACTAGCTTAGTATAAAATAAGATATTTGCTAATATATCTATAACTACTATAACTGCTAGAGAAATAAAATCCCCTATAATAAGACCCCTAGACTTCTCTACCCTCTGCTAGTCCTAATAACTATATAAAAATACATAGCTTATAATAGCAAGATAATACTATAAGATTATTACAGATATAACTATATTTAGACCTTTATTTGCAAACTTAGCAGGATTTTTACTATGCTGCCTAGCTAAAAGACTAATACTGCTAAGATCCTTGCAGGATAATACTTTTAGTTACTATACTATTTTTTAGCCTTTTTTTATTTAGATAACGGATAATACTAGACCCTTTATATTAGTATTTCTTATAGAAATTAATTATCTAATTAGTATAAAGTATTAGTATAAAAGCGCTTTCTACTTTTAAATATAAAGAAGTGTAGAAGTTATAAACTAGTACTTTAACTAGAAGCTATAGTTCTATATCTCTAAGCACTAGGATAATTAGAGTAATTTCCTGTCTATACTCGACTTTGTGTATAATTCTTTGTAATATACTTTTATTAGTATAGCTCCCTTAACTATTACTTTTAGCAAAAATATATAGAACCCGCTCTTGCTAAATATCCCTTATATAAATATATTAGCTAGTATACTAGTAGCTATTATAGCTAAACTTATTAATATAGTAGTAAAACTATAGTAGCAGGCTTATAACTAATCTAACGCAGCCTAGTAGTAAAAAAAATAATAGGCTAATAAGAAACGTTAAGAGGTTAACTTTATTATTAAAGATAAAGTCTTTCTTAGCTATAAAAGTTTTACTATAACTGCTTTAATAACTTATTTTAATGCCTAGTAGTTGGGTCCTTTTATAGTAACTATAGAAAAAAGGCATAGCTATATACTAGACCTGCTAAATAGCTATAATATAACTAACTTTTTTATATAGACTAATTAAAAAAAGCAGTATAGAACTTAATACTAGATTAAATATAGCTACTACCTAAGCCTAAAATAGTTAATAGCATGCTTAAGTAGGAAGTTAATTATATCCTTTATAGTTATTTATTTAAAGCATACTAGTAGCTAGAGTATTAGGTTGCTTAGCAAGGTTATAATCCTAAAATAATAAAGTACCTTGTAGGAAACTTCTATTAAATGCTAATTACGTTAAAAACGTACTATAATTATTACGCGCCTCTGCCTAATCCGCATATTTAGTTGCATAATCCGACTAAAGATAGCGGAACTCGATAGAAGCACTAGTTATATATAGCGGGGCTATTATAAAGGGGTTATAATATATAACTTGCCCTAGCCTACGCCTATATAAAAAGCTATAGACTCCGCCCTCTTTTGCTTATTTTCTTCTTTTTCTGTTTTATCTAAGAATATTCGTTTATAGTACCTAATACACGTTTATTTATTATGCCTAGCCGTAATACTATTCTTAGATTATTTCCCTGCTAGCAAGCGTTTAATTAAATATATATTCTACCTTTACGTCTTATAGAAGACAAAAACTACTATACCTAGAATTCTAGCAATAAGACTGCTAGAGTTAACTATAACCCCTAATAGAGTTATTATTAGGCACGACTATTAACTAACCTTATCTATTAGTACGACTATAAACCCCGACCTAGTATAATAATAAGACTATTATAGCCTTATAACCCGAGGATTTATATCTAGCAGAAACGCACTAGTTTATTACTCTACTAGAATTGCTTTAAAAGACCCCTTGCTTATACTAATAAGACTAGAGTAGCAAAGTATAACCCTAGACTAGACTTTAACCCTAACCCTTTCTATTAGCATAACCCTATAACTATAACCTAAAAAATAGCTTTTTTTTTAATATAGCCTAAGCCTATATAAGATAATATACAGACTATATAGACTCTTATAGCTAAAATAACCTAGATAAGAGAAGAGATAGACTAATTATATTACTCCTGCTCTTTTAACTAAGACTACGACTATTTCTATAGGGAGGCCTTTACTGATTTTAGAGGGCCTTTTATAGGAAATTTTATAGCGTTAAGCAAGGCCGCCTAGCGGACCTTTACTATAGTAGGCGACTCGAACCCTAATTACTTAGATAAGGCTAAATCCTGCTATAAAGATATTAAGACCTTTTCTAGAAAAAAGGGCGAGTTTAGCGCTTTCCTAGTAAAGTTAAAAGATAAGATATAGACTAACTATTCTATATTCTATAATAAAGAAGACTAGATATCTTTTCTTTTCTAGGCTTTTAAAAGCAGGGCTTAGAAGACTCTTAAGACCTAGTATAAGTTAAAGACCTGCCTTTTTTCCTGCTTAGCTAAAATAGTCTAAAGCCTCGAGTTAGCATATAGTAACCTAAATAAATTTGCTAAATCTATTAAAAGGCTATAGAGATTAAACTTCTTAATAACTAGTAAGTAGGAGATCTAAGAGTTTATTATAGAGTTTAATAACTTAGCTATAAAAACCTAGATTCTTATAAACTAGTTAAAGTATTCTCTCTAGGACTATTTACTAGCTAGCCTTAACCTAAGCTTTTGAATTAAGGCTAAAAATAACTGCTTTTTATATAAGGAATACTATAAAGCTCTTAAAAATACTATATTCTGCTATAAGAAAAAGGCAGTATAAAGAGAATCCCGCCCCCTAGTATACGCTCCCTAATATAATAGAGTTCCTGCGTCTTTCCCCTCCGACTAGAAAAAAGTAGTTAGTGCTAAAGATAAAGGGCAGGCATTTATAAAAGACGAAAAATAAGTATATTAGGAAAATAGCACTTATTTTATCTGCGGAAAGAAAGGGCACTAGGCTAAAGACTGCCCTAACTACTAGAAAGTCTCTAAGTTAAAGAGATAAGCAATACCCCTACTTATAGCGAAGAAGATAGACTCTAATAGTAATAAGTCGGGAAAAGAGTAGGACTATTATAAGGCTCCTTAATAGTCCTAAAAGTATTAGCAGAGAAAAGCTTAAGAAAGTTATTTACTATTAATAATATAATTTAATCTAATAATATTAGCCTAAATACTTCCTCTCTCTATAATACTAGAGTAGAAACTCGTTTTATAGTATCCTAAAGATTTGCTAAAAAGGCTATAAAAAGCCTTAAAGCTAAACTTTCCTTTATCCGCTTATTTCCTTCTATTAACTTCTAAAGCTATAATATAGGTATTATAGACTAGCACCTAACTGCTATTTTTATAATTAATAGTTATATATTCTTGTAAAAAACGTTTTAAGTTACTAATTATAACTAGGATATTCTTATTAGACTTAAATAGATAGCTAAAAAGCACCTCCTTCTTAACTATTCCTCCTAGAGTTTTATATAGCCTAATAACCTGCCCGCGCTTGCAAAGTATTCCCTAGTAATAATTTTGCAGGATTTAACCCTTAGTAGCAGAAAAATCGATCTAGCTATATAGATAGATATTAAATAATAGGATAAGTTAATAAAAAAGGATAACTACTACTACTAGATCCTATAAAAGCAATAGCAAAATAATAACCTAGTATTCCCTACTAGTCTAAAGAAAAAATGCCTAACCCTAACTAATAACCCTAACCTAACTAATAACTCTAACCCGACTATAACTAATAATAATAACGCTGCCCTAAATAATAAGCTCCTCTAGGTATAATTAATTAGATCCTTTTAGGCAAACTTATAATAAGCTTGCTAGAAGGATCTTACGCCTTTAATACTAACTATTCCTATGCCTTTTAAACTAGACTCTATACTAATTAGTAAGGAGATTGCAAGACTCGCCCTAGCTAGTATTATATACGCTAGGCAGAATATTCCCTTCCCTGCTAGTAAGGACCCGGACTATATAACCCTTATACGCAGTATAATCCCTCTAGCCCTTATATATTTAGAAGGCTTCTTTAGCAAGAAGAAAGTATATACCCTTGCTAGCCCTTGCTCTAGTTATAATATTACGCTTAAACTTAATAAGCCTTTTAATCCTGCTAGCTCTTTTATATATAAAACGCTAGTTAAATACCTATTATTAGAAAAAAAGACTATTAACTACCTCCTTTTAATCGGATTTATTAAACCTAATACTAGCCTATATACTGCGCTTGTTCTTTTTGCCTTAAAGCCGTACTTAATAGCCTATAGGTTTTATATTAATTACTGCTAAATAAACGACTATTTAAAGAGCCGGATCTTTCCTACGCTTTCTTTTAATAGTACTATATTTAATTGCTAGGAAGCTTAACGTTTTTCTAAAATCGATATAATCTAAGCCTTCTATTATTTTCGTTTTAACCCTAACTCTAAATATCTAACTATATTCCGTATAAAATTTAGCATATTCTGCTAGAAAGTCCTCCCTTTTAGCTTAAAGGTCGGCCTAGCCTAGTTCTAGAATTTTATTAATACCTAACTCTATAACTTTTTAGACTAGTATACTAGTGCCTATATTAATAATATCTTAATCTACTCGGATAATAACAAGGAAAAAGCTTATTAGATATTACGCGCCTTTGCCTAATCCGTATATTTAGTTATATAATCCGACTAAAGATAGCGGAACTCGATAGAAGTACTAGTTATATAGTACAGGGCTATTATAAAGGGGTTATAATATATAACTTGCGCTAGTCCGCGCCTATATAAAAAGCTATAGACTCCGCCCTTTTTGCCTATTTTCTTCTCTTTCTTTTTTATCTAAGAATATTCGTTTATAGTTTCTAAAACACGTTTACTTATTATGCATAGCTATAATACTATTCTTAGATTATTTTCTTACTAGCAAGCGTTTAATTAAATACGCATTTAACTTTTACGTTTTATAAAAGATAAAAACTACTATACCTAGACTTTTAGTAATAAGACTGCTAGAGTTAACTATAACCCCTAATAGAGTTATTATTAAGCATAACTATTAATTAACCTTATCTATTAATATAACTATAGACCCTAACTTAGTATAATAATAAGACTATTATAGCCCTATAACCCGAGGATTTATATCTAGTAAAAATGCACTAGTTTATCGCTCTGCTAGAATCGCTTTAAAAAACCCCTTGCCTATACTAATAAGACTAAAGCAGCAAGGTATAACCCTAGACTAGACTTTTACCCTAACCTTTCCTATTTATATAACCCTATAACTATAACCTAAAAAAATAGCTTTTTTTAGTATAGCCTAAGCCTATATAAGATAATATAGAGACTATATAGACTCTTATAGCTAAAATAACCTAGATAAGAGAAAAGATAGACTAACTATATTACTCCTGCTCTCTTAACTAAGACTATAACTATTCCTATAAGGAGGCCTTTACTGCTTTTAAAGGGCCTATTATAGGAAATTTTATAGTATTAGGCAAGGCCGCCTAGCGGACCTTTGCTATAATAAGCAACTCGAACCCCGATTACTTAGATAAGGCTAAATCCTACTATAAAAATATTAAGACCTTTTCTAGGAAAAAGGGCGAGTTTAGCGCTTTCCTAGTAAAGTTAAAAGATAAGATATAGACTAACTATTCTATATTCTATAATAAAGAAGACTAGATATCTTTTCTTTTCTAGGCTTTTAAAAGCAGGGCTTAGAAGACTCTTAAGACCTAGTACGAGTTAAAGACCTGCCTTTTTTCCTGCTTAGCTAAAATAGTTTAAAGCCTTAAGTTAGTATATAGTAATCCGAATAAATTTACTAAATCTATTAAAAGGCTATAGAGATTAAACTTCTCGATAACTAGTAAGTAGGATATCTAAGAGTTTATTATAGAGTTTAATAACTTAGCTATAAAAACCTAGATTCCTATAAACTAGTTAAAGTATTCTCTCTAGGACTATTTACTAGCTAGCCTTAACCTAAGCCTTTTAATTAAGGCTAAAAATAACTGCTTTTTATATAAGAAATACTATAAGGCTATTAAAAATACTATATTCTACTAGAAGAAAAAGGCAGTATAAAGAGAATCCTGCCCTTTAGTATACGCTTCCTAATATAATAGAGTTCCTGCGTCTTTTCCCTCTAACTAGAAAAAAGCGGTTAGGGCTAAAGATAAGGGGTAGGCACTTATAGAAGACGAAAAATAGGTATATTAGGAAAATAGTACTTATTTTATCTATAGGAAGAAAGGGCACTAGGCTAAAGACTGCCCTAACTGCTAGAAAGTCTCTAGGTTAAGGAGATAAGAAACGCCCCTACTTATAGCAAAAAAATAGACTTTAATAGTAACAAGTTGGGAAAAGAGTAGGACTATTATAAGGCTCTTTAATAGTCCTAAAAGTATTAGTAGAAAAAAGCTTAGGAAAGTTATTTACTATTAATAGTATAATTTAATCTAATAGTATTAGCCTAAATACTTCCTTTTTTTATAATACTAGAGCATAAACTTATCTTATAGTATCCCGAAGATTTGCTAAAAAGGCTATTAAAAGCCTTAAGGCTAAACTTTCCTCTATCCGCCTATTTCCTCTTATCGACTTCTAAGGCTATAAGGCAAGTATTATAGACTAGCACCTAACTGCTACTTTTATAATTAATAGTCGCGCGTTCTTATAAAAAACGTTCTAAGTTACTAATTATAACTAGGATATTCTTATTAGACTTAAATAGATAGCTAAAAAGCACCTTTTTCTTAACTATTCCTCCTAGCGTTTTATATAGCCTAACGACTTGCCTATGCTTGCAAAGTATTTCCTAGCAATAATTTTGCGGAATCTAATCCTTAGCAGTAGAAAGATTAATCTAGCTATTTAGATAAATATTAAATAATAGGATAAGTTAATAAAAAAGGATAACTACTACTACTAAATCCTGCAGAGGCAGTAGTAGAATAATAACCTAGTATTCCCTACTAGTCTAAAGAAAAAGTGCTTAACCCTAACTAATAACCCTAACCTAACTAATAACTTTAACCTAACTATAACTAATAATAATAACGCTGCCCTAAATAATAAGCTCCTCTAAATATAATTAATCGGATCCCTCTAGGCAGACCTATAATAAGCTTGCTAGAAGGATCTTACGCTCCTAATACTAACTATTCCTATACTTTTTAAACCGGACTCTATACTAATTAGTAAGGAGATTGCAAGACTCGCCCTAGCTAGTATTATATATACTAGGCAGAATATTCCCTTCCCTGCTAGTAAGGACCTGGACTATATAACCCTTATATATAGTTTAATTCCTCTAGCCCTTATATACTTAAAAGGCTTTTTTAGTAAGAAGGAAGCGTATACCCTTGCTAGCCCTTGCCCTAGTTATAATATTATGCTCGAACTTAATAAGCCTTTTAATCCTGCTAGCCCTTTTATATATAAAACGCTAGTTAAATACCTATTATTAGAAAAAAAGACTATTAACTACTTCCTTTTAATTAGATTTATTAAACTTAATACTAGCCTATATACTGCGCTTATCCTTTTTACCTTAAAGCTATACTTAATAGCCTATAGGTTTTATATTAATTACTACTAGATAAACGACTATTTAAAAAGCCGGATCTCTCTTATGCTTTCTCTTAATAGTACTATATTTAATTACTAGGAAGCCTAATATTTTTCTAAAATTAATATAATCTAAGCCTTTTACTATTTTTATCTTAACCCCGATTCTAAATATCTAACTGCATTCTATATAAGAATTAGTATATTCTGCTAGAAAGTCCTCCTTTTTAGCTTAAAGGTCGGCCTAGCCTAGTTCTAGAATTTTATTAATACCTAACTCTATAACCTTTTAGACTAGTATACTAGTGCCTATGCTAATAATATCTTAATCTACTTAGATAATAATAAGAAAGAAGCTTACTAGGAAGAATACTATAAGGTTATCTAGTGCTTTTACTAAGCGAATTTGCAAGGAGATATTAAAAAGTCCTAGTTTAATATTATAAAGGTTAACTATCTTAGAGTTATGCTTTACGCAGGCGTAGGAATTAGTATTAATCCCTATAAGATTTAAGCGATTATTAACTAGAAATTTAAGGACCTTTATAATAAAAAGGCCGTATATTCTTTTCTTAGCCTTTATAATTTTATCCGGATCTTCTATTACTATATAAGTAAGGCTACTAAACCTTTAAACTATCTATTAAAAAAAATAGTAACTTTTCCCTTAGACTTAAATAGCGTAATATTTTTGCTTAAATAAAAAAGCTCGCTATAAAGGCCCTAGTCCTAGCCTTCTTCTAACTTAAACTGCTAACCTGCTTTAAGACTAATATATTCCGTAATACTACTACTAGAGTTCTATAGTAGTAGCAGCCTAATAATTTAATTTAAAAGCCGACTAGGTTCTTCTCTAAGATGATAACCCTAGCTAAGCACGCTTACCTAATCTAGGACTGCAAATTCCTTATAGTAATCTAGAGCCTCGAGCACTTTTACTTAGAACTCCTTAGTTAAAAGTTCGATATTATTATAGATTATAAAGCTTTAGTATATTTTGCAATAAAAAGGCTCCTCTCTATATAATAGGTATAGTAGTCTAACTTTTTAGCTTAATTTAATATATATTTTTTATATTGCCCTAGCTATTTAAATATAGTTGCTAACGCTTTATTGCGGAAAACTGCTAAATTGCCTACTATTAAAGCTAGAGAAAAAAAGGAACGCATATTTAGTATAATCCTAATAGAAAGACTTAGATTCGATATACCCCTAACTAACTCCCTAGCTATAACTTCTATAACTATCTATATAGTAACCCCTTTAACTAGAGCAGACCTAGTTAATCTAATCTAGAAGGAAAATACTGCTTAGAACTTTAATTGCTAAAGCACCCTGTTAATTATCCTAGAGAAAGCTGCTAATAGCATATTCCTCTGTACTATACTAATCCGTGCCGCCTATAAGCCCGCTATATTCGCGTACGTAGGCTAGAATAAGTTATTAAATCTTATTAAGTAAGATTATTACTAGCCTAGTATAAAGCAGGATATTCGCTAATATATTTGCAATTGCTACGACTGCTAGAAAAATAAGATTCCCTATAATAAAACACCTAGGCTTCTCTATCCTCTGCTAATTCTAATAACTATTTAAGAGTATATAGCTTATAATAGCAAGATAATACTAAAAAATCGCTGCAGATATAACTATATTTAGACCTTTATCTATAAACTTAGCAGGATTATTGCTATACTGCCTAGCAAAAAGACTAATACTGCTAAAATCCTTACTAGAAGATACTTCTAGTCGCTATATCGCTTTTTTAGCCTCCTTTTTATTTAGATTATAAATAATACTAGACCTTTTATATTAGTATTCCTTATAAAGATTAACTATCTAACTAGTATAAAGTATTAGTATAAAAGCGCTCTCTACCCTTAAACGCAGGGGAGTATAGAAGTTACGAACTAATACTTTGACTAAAAGCTGCAGTTTTATATATCTAAGCACTAGGATAATTAGAGTAATTTCCTTCCTGCTCTTAACTTCGTGTATAATTCTTTATAGTATGCCTTTATTAGTATAGCTTTACTAACTATTGCCCTTAGCGAAAATATATAAAACTTGCTCTCTTTAGTTATTTCCTATACTAATACGTTAAATAGCATGCTTATAGCTATTATAGCTAATCTTATTACTATAGCAGTAAAAGTATAGTAGTAGGCTTATGACTATTTTAACGCTACGCAGTAATAATAGAAATATTAGGCTAATAAGAAATATTAGAAAGTCGACTTTATTATTAGAGATAAGGTCTTCCTTAGTTATAAAGGTTTTGCTATAACTGCCCTAACGACTCGCCTTAATACTTAGTAGTCCGGACCTTATATAGTAACTATAGAAAAGGGTTATAGCTATATGCTAGATTTGCTAGATAGCTATAAGATAACTAACTTTTTTTACGCGGACTAACTAAGAAAGGCAGCCTAAGACTTAATGCCTAACTAAACGCAGCTACTACCTAAACCTAAGCTTATTAATAGCACGCTTAAATAGGAAGTCGAAAGTATTTTCTATAGTTGTTTATTTAAAGCCTACTGCTAACTGCAGTATTAAGTTGCTTAGTAGGGTTATAATCCTAATAAGGCATAGTATTTAACGAGAAACTTTTAGCACGCGCTTATAGCGCTAAAATTATACTATAATTAATATCTAGATTTACCTAGACCTCTAGTTAATTTATAGCGCTAGATTAAGTATGCTATAGAAAATATAGAATATAATAATAATAATAATAATATAGCAGCCTTTATAGGTAATACTATGCGCTAATAATAATATTCCTAACCTTAATACGCATATTAAGGCCCTTAACAAGGGGTAATATTACACGCCTCTGCCTAATCCGTATATTTAGTTACATAATCCGACTAAAAATAGCAGAACTTAATAGAGGCACTAGTTATATAATGCAGGGCTATTATAAAGGGGTTATAATATATAACTTGCCCTAGTCCACGCCTGTATAAAAAGCCACGGACTCTGCCCTCTTTTGCCTGTTTTCTTCTCTTTCTTCTTTATTTAAGAATATTTATTTATAGTGCTTAATACACGTTTACTTATTATGCCCAGCCGTAATAATAATTACTACCCCGATTTGCCTAGACTACTAGTTAATTTGCAATAGTAGATTAAGTATATAGTAGCTAATATAGAATATAATAATAATAATAATAATAATAATAATAATAATAATAATAATAATAATAATAATAATAATAATAATAATAATAATAATAATAATAATAATACTACTACTACTACTACTACTACTACTACTATAGTCTCTATAAGGATTTATATGCAAACTTAATAG
>LKCN02000011.1:1115497-1132831 GCA_001633055.2 Ophiocordyceps polyrhachis-furcata BCC 54312
ATAATAATAATAATAATAATAATAATAATAATAATAATAATAATAATAATAATAATAATAATAATAATAATAATAATAATAATAATAATAATAATAATAATAATAATAATAATAATAATAATAATAATAATAATAATAATAATAATAATAATAATAATACTACTACTACTACTACTACTACTACTACTACTACTACTACTACTACTACTACTACTACTACTATAGTCTCTATAAGGATTTATATGCAAACTTAATAGTATTTCTAACCTTAATATGCATATTAAGGCCTTAGGCAAGGGGTAATATTACGCACTTCTGCCTATATAGACTATGCCTCTGCTTAAGCGGACTAAAAGTAGTAGAACTTAATAAAAGCCTTAGTTATATTATACGCAGGGTTATAATATATAACTTACCCTAACCTTATACTTATATAAAAAGCTATAGAGTTATAAAGGAATCGACGAAGAGATAATACTAAGTTGAATTAAAAAGAGTAATAAATAGAACTACTAAAAAGAGAGAGAAAGAAAGGGAGAAAAGCTCCCTGCTAGCTAGCTATATACCTTATAAGGTCGGCTATTAGTAATAAGCCCATACTAATATAAGCCTATTATTATTATTAATTATACGCTAGGGGCTGTAAAAGGCATCTAGAACCTCTATATAGCTCGAGTAGGAAAAACCCCTTAAAGGGGGAAAACCCCCTAGCAAACAGAGTAAAGAAAGGCCCCGCGCCCTAGTAGGTTACGCGGCGGGGAACGCAGCAGTGTGGTTTTACGCAGCAGTATAGTAATATAAGCCTATTATATTCTAGTCGAGCTAAAGAGCCTGCTAGTTATATACCTATAATCCCTCTATATAGATATAACTAGGTTAAAGACCTAGTCCTTTATATACCCTGTATCCCTAGAGAAAATAAAAAGCGCAAGCTAGTTAATACTAAGTAATAAACGCTATAATTATATATTTATCCGAGTTAGGAATGCAACTATAGACGGCGGAATAACCTGCTTCCGCCTAAACCCCTTTTTCTATAACTAACTCTAAGACGTTATAGTCGCGATATACGCAAACCCCTTTCTGCTAGATATTTAATATTATCCCTATTATAGTATATATTACCCCTTTCTATATAAGTATTATGCCCTTTTAGATAAAAAATAGAAGTATAATAAGGGCAGTATAAAAAGGGAAATAAATTACCCCTAAACTTAGTATAATAAGCATACGATATTATAATAAGTTTATACTAAGATTATAGTAATAATAGTTTAAAAGAGAAAAAAAGGCAGCTATAAATTCGGATTATATAGAGTTTAGGATAATTATATATTACCTCTAGTTTAACCTAGATGCTTTTAAGACTTTATATATATTTTATCTTCCTTTTTAATAGAGGAAGAGATAGATATAGATATAAATAGATATTAATAGATTAAGGACTTAAGCTAACTTAAGCAGAGTCCTTTTTTATATTATACTAATTTATATTAATACCCTACTAATACCTAATTAGTATTACTATTAGCTATTAATATAAGTCCTATATCTAATAATATATAGATTAGCTAGACTAGGTTGCTTGTTTCTAAGCTAAGAAAGCTAATAGACTTTTTAGATATAAATAGACTCCTAGAGTTTATAGTTTTAACTATTTAAGAACTTGCGGCTATATTAACTATTTAGAAGAGTAATATTAAGACTAAAGAGGAATAGACTCCTATAGCCTATAGTTTTAATCCCTTAAAGACCTATCTTAATACTAGATAAAAATACCCGTAAAATTAATATAAATTCTTATTAATAATAACTAGGATATTAGTAGAAATTACTATAAAAATTAATCGATAATAACCCTAGAATACTAAGTTCGCTTAAGAAATAGTATAGATTAACCTTTAGGATCTTATAAGAAAGATAAAAAACGCTTTAATTAAGCGAATTAAAAACTAGGATAAACCTATCCTAAATTTATACTAAGATCTGACTAATATTAAACTCTAGATCTTATATTTTATAAAATTATCTAGGAGCTCTAGTACTTTTCTCCTTAAAGATTTTCAGGATACTTTTAAAGGCTAGGATAAAAATATCTAGGAATTAGCGGATCTTAGAGTAATAAAATTACTAAAAAGTTTCCTTAGAGGCAGAGGATTCTTTCTAGGACTAAGAAATATAAGAATAGGACCCCTTTTTATATAGATCCTAAACTAGGAATAGCTTAAGCAATAGCCGCTTTTAATATATTTATAAGCGCAATTTAAAGAAAGCATATAACTGCCTTACTATGCCTTTCTATAAGGGATATAATAACTTCTAACTAGAAACTCCCTAAATTTAAATCTATCCTAATTGCTAACTAGAGGGCAAATACTACTAATTTAGAACCTTTTACTACTACGTTAAAAAGAACCTTTACTTATCCCCTAAACGAACCCTTAAATAACTCTATCTATAGAACTTATAATAGATAAGGATATTCCTTAAGAATAAACTTAATATCTAATATTATATCGATTCTAAAACCTACTTATATAGGATATAGCCTTTCTAGAATATAACTAGAATAATATATAAACCCTATAAGAAATCGCTTCGAGTTTAATCTAAATTTAGGAAAAGCCTAAAATAATCCTATTTAAATTTTATATTAAGTTACCCCTAAAATCGACTCCTAACTTGCCTATTAATAATAATATTATAACTAAATTTACTAAAGTCTAGGATAAGATAAAGGACTTTATAAGGAAACTATATAATTTGCTTAATAATATTATCTATTTATTTTTTAATATTTGTTTTTTATTAAAGATTGCTTTAGGATATTTTTATTTAATTTTTCCTTAAATTTAGACTAGTCGTGCGTAAAGATATTTTATAGATTATATTAAGTAGTATAATACGTTTAAAACGTAGTATAACTAACTTAAGAATTATTTTAAATTAGATATTAATTATATATATTATTTTACTAACTAGATATTAACTTTATTTTAATCTATTTATAGGGCGAATTTAGAACTACTTATATATAATATACTCTAGAAACTATTCGATAAACTAGAGTTATATTAATAAGCACTTAGCAAGGGGTATAAAAGAAATACCCTTTTGCGTACTATAATTATTAATGCATACTAAGGGGTACTAGAACTTAAGTTTGCGTTATTTTAACTAGCTAAAGATATTAAGAACTTATAAGCTAATTTGCAATCTATATTAAAAATATAAATTGCTAATAATAAAGCTAAATAAATAACGCAATAAAATACGACTTACTATTTAGACTAAAGATACTAGAATAATATATAAAATCGTTCTATAGATAATTTAATAGCAACCTAAGTTTAATCCGATTTTAGACTAAATAAGAATTAGACTTAGAAATGCTTTATATATAGTAAAGTTAGTTGCTAGTTAACTAAATACTCGCTTAATAAATAAAGATAGGCGAAAACTATATATATAGCATACTGCGAATTTGCAGATAATAGTCCCAAGGATTTTGCTACTTATATTATAGCATTTAAAGGCCTTAAGATATATAATAAAGAATAGTATATAATCGATAATAATCCTAAAGATATTCTATAATAATAGGAAGCTTCTTAGTTTCTATTAATATTAGTATTTATGCACCTTTTTACTAGATATAACCTAAAATCAAACGTAATAGAACCTATACTAGCTTCGCAATTCCTTCTTAAAAATCGATATTCCTAATAGTCTTTTTAGGGAATTATAATCAATACTAATACTATATAAATTTCGACTGCTAGACGAAATTAGGTTAAAGCCCCCTAGAAAATAATACTATATCTTACTATTAATAAAGCATCTGCTAGTACTAATTCTATTAAATTAAGCAAAGGATAAAGTATACTTACGCTTAGTAATATTACTATTAAGACCCTATTTAGAAATATTACTTTTTACGTTCTTACCTTGCCTACCCTTTTCCTTTTTTCCTTAGCTAATATAGATTATTTAAAGATTTTCTTCCGGAATATAATAAATAAGCTTATAAGCAAGGATAAAGTACTGCTAGTTATTTGCAAATAAGGATACCCTTAGTTCTTCTTTTAACTAGAAAATACTGCGATTTTATTCCTAACTAAATCTAAAATTAGGATAATTTACTATCGATTTAGATATCCTATAGCACGATAATTATACTAACTTCTATCTAGAGCCGGATATAAAATACTAATAATTACTCTTAAAAGTATTTCGAAGTTCTGCTAATATTATTAGTTATATAGCAAGGCACCTAGCTAATTAAAATTTACGCTTTATAATAATAAAGAGTTTAATTTCGAAATTATTATAGATATAATATACCTAAGTAGAAAACTAGTTCTTTACGTTATTAACGCTATAATATTTTTTTAAGCCGCCTAATTCCTGCGTTTAATATTTACTAAAGATACCTAGGAAGCCTTAAGGATAATATAGATCGATATATACTTAGGACCCCTAGATTCGCTCTAATATAATATAGGCACGAATTTTTTATTTAAGGAATTCTAGACTAAATCTAGCTAAATAGGAATTACCTGCTAGCAAGTACTAGTAGAAGCGTATTAGTCTATAAGGTTAAAAGATATTATGCCCCTTTTTGCTAGGCATATAAAATCCTTAGTAATAAAATTAGAGCAATAATAGGATAAGATGCAATTCTCTAGATAGCGGTTAAAGCCGTAAATAATACTACTAGCCTAGATAGATTAGTTCTAACTCTGCTTATTTTTAGTGCATATCTATAAATTACTTAGGATTCTCCCCTAATAAAAACTACTCGAGAATAGGCTAATACTATTTAGAAAGCAATAACAACTCTTTAAGAACTTATAGTATCTTAATAACTAAAAAAAGCGCTATTTACTAGGAATAGCCCTAATATAATAACGCTCTTTTAACTCCTATTATAAAGCTAGGTTAAGGTTTAGAGAAAAAAGGATAGCTAGACTAGTCCTTTTACCCTTAAGGCTATTAATAGCTATAATATTATAATCTAGTCCCTAGCAGGTCTCTAGGTATTCTAGTTAATATATATATAGCCTTATTTTTCAAATAATCCCTAATAAAAGGCTATCTAGGACTAAAATAAAATTAACCTAAAATCTGCCTATAAATAGACCTAGTTCTTATAGTATTTAGAAGTTTAACTACTATAATTACTAAAAAACTTAACCTAATTTATATCTAAGAAAAAATAGGATAACTTTACGCTCTTTCTTTATTTTTATATAGAAGGCAAGATTATAACCCCTAGACCCCTGTTTAAAGCATTAGACTAAAAGGAGATTATAGACCTTATAGGTTAAGGTATTTTCTCTTTTAAATAGTTCGATCCCGCCTAGTATAAAGGCATCTGGATTTTTCGTGCCTAACTTATCTATAAAATTAAGAATAAGATAACTAACTGCTTATACGAAAAATTAAGACTAATTATTATAGGATATAATAATAATAGTAAGAAGGAGATCCTTACCTAGTCTCTTATAATCTAATAAGTTAGCTAATAGTTGCTTTTAGCTCTAGCTCTAATATATATTGCTTAGGGAATATAGTTATGCCTTTATAATATTACTTAGGCATATTTATAATCCTAATTAATACTTAAATAAATAATTCTTGCAAGCCTTTTAAAAGAACTCTAGGATAAGTACCCTTCTTAGATAATTATCTGCGTTATTAAGCCGTTATATAGTATTATAGAGTCTAGCGTTTATTAGTTCTAGACCTATTTTAAGCATTATATTTAACGACTTTATATATAACCCTTTATATTTAATAACTGCCTTCTTTTATTATATTCTAGCCGCTTTTATTTTAGTCTTATTAGGATATAAACTAATAATATAATTATTCTTAGTATTAATTCTTTCTATAATTAAGAAAAGACTAAGCTAAATTCTGCCCGAATTCGCTCTAAACCCTATATAAAATTAGCCCTAGGAAGTATTATAGACTTTAATAGATCCTAGTTATATCTCGAGTCGAATTTGCTAGCAATTCGATAGAAAGGCCAGGCTGCTAAGATTAAGGTTATCGACTATTCCTAACCCGATTTCGCCTAATACTATCTTAAATAATAAGCAAGAAGCGGCTATATTGCGTCTATTTGCTAACTAGAAGCTGTATTAGATCTATTTATTACTGCCTAGCAATACTAACCTACTATAAAAGACTGCTAGAGGATAAATAAGCGGCTATAATAGCAAAAGAATAATTAGTAGTATAGATTAAAATATATCCCCCTTAATTTTTTAGTACTTATATTATTTATTTTTATAAATAAATTACTTATAAATAATAATAACTTATCCTTATAAATTAAATATATAATTATCTATTAAGGGGCTAGCTATAAGAAAGCATACTTAGGCTAAACTAAGTATATTTAATTACGCATGCTGCTCTAGAGGAAGCGGGCTACCTAGGGCTATATATATATATCTAGGTCCGATCTTAGGGAGCAGGCTATGCACTCGTAGCTGCGCATCTTAGGGGATATACTATGCGTAATAGGGGTATAGCCGAAATAAGAGAACTATTATAAGATAAGTATATTATATAAGCAAAAAGGCAGAGTCTATAGCTATATAAGCGCCTTTCCTAAAGTTAGGAAGTAAGTTTAGGTTATATAACTAGAACTATACTAAGGTTAAAAACCCTTATATAAAGGCCGCCTTTAAGCGTATATAACTATTACTTAGCTAGCAGGGCTTATAGAAAAAGAAAGGCATAAATACTAGAAAAAATTCCTTTATAACTACTAAAGGAAAAAGAAAAAGAATAATAAAAATAATAGCAATAATAATAGCAATAGTAATAGTATATATAGAGGACTATAGTATTAAAAGGGGGAGCATAGGCTAATAGTAAATAGATACCGCTAGCTTTAGTAAAGCAGGGGGGCAGTAGTAGTAGTAGTTATAGTAATAGCAGCTATAATAATAGCCGTAGCAATGCCTAGCCTAGGGGGAAGGGCAGGCAGGCGAGCCCGCTGCCTGCAATAAAGGGCAAGGAGGGGAGGAAGAGGGCTAAGCTAGCGCAGAAGGCTATAGCAGCGGCCGCCCTAATAGCGGCTACTGCTAGCACTAACGACTTTGCCTAGAACAAGGCAGAGGTAAGAAGCAATAGGTTAATAGGGGTTTAGTAGGATAAAAGTGCTAATAATAGGAAGTTTAAGCTATAGTTAGGCAAGCTTGCTATACTAGAGCGTAAGCTCTAGCATAATAAGGGTAGTAATAATAATAATAACCTAGATACTAATACTAATAGTAATAATAAGCACTATGCTAATACTGCTATTAATAGCAATAATAGTCGCCTAGCTAAGGCTACTGCTAATAGCAATAACGATTATTATACTAATACTACTGCTAAGGTTAATAACTATGCTAATAGAGCCGCTAATATAAGTAGGGTAAAAGCAGTAGTAGCTATAGCTATAGCTATAGCTAATACTACTGCTACTTGCGAGGCGAAAAAGGCCGCTTTTATAGCAGTAATACATGCAAAGCAGTAGGAAGAGGCCTATTAGGTAGGCTGCTAAGAGGGCAGTAGCGCCTGCCTAGGCACAGGCAGCGCTCGCTGCTATAGATAAGGAACTAGTAATAGAGTTAAGCAAGAGGGGGGGGAAGGGGGTGTTTAGCAGTATTATAGCAGCGGCTATAGCGCTAGCTAAGGCAGAACTAGTAATTGCGTAAAGCAAGGGGGGAGGGGGGCCTAGCAATATTATAGCAGCGGCTATAGCGCTAGCTATAGCATAATACTAATAAGAAAAAGAAGAAGAAGATAATAAGGATAGTAGTAGCGCTAGCGCAGATAATAATAATAATAGTAATAGCAAGGATAAAAAGGAAGAGAATAATAATATTAATAATAATAATAACTATAATAATAAGCCAGCCCCCTAGGCTAAAAAGACTAAAAAGATAGAGAAGAAAAAGAAAGTAGTAGGGGCAGTTCGCGCCTACCCCTATATATATTACGTATTATAGCAATAGGAGTACTGCAACTAAAAGCAGATATCGAAGCATAGTATGCTATAGAAAGCACGTATTAGCTATACTAAGTGCGCAGGGGCCTATTAGCCCTGCCTAGCTGCTCTCGCCCTCTTAGTATAGGCCTTCCATGCTTAGAAAGCAGAGGCTAGCTAGGATAGCAAGGAGAGCTAGCAGGCTAATATAGTATTAAAGGCCGTATTAGCAGTAATAAGGGGGCTAGCAGTGCTAGGGAAAGGGGGAAAGTGCCCTAGGGGGGAGGCCCTTATAATAGAGTAAGTCGACCCTAGAGAAAGAGATATAGGCCTAGCTAACGCAAGAGAAATAGGGCAGTAGTAGCAGTAGTATTAAAAGGGAGGGGGGAGGAAAAGGAGGGAGGAGGGGGCTTAGCAGGGAGGATAGCGGCCCTAGAAGGGCGGGTAGTAGCGCTAGAGGTATAAGGGGGGGAAGGGGTAATAATAATAGCAATAATAAAAATAGTAGCGATAAAGGCAATAATAATAATACTAATAATAAGAAAGAGGAAGGCGCTGCTAAATATAGCGCTAGCAATGCTAATAAAGCGCCCCTATAGCTAGGCAATGCATAGCTATAAGGCCTAGACTAGGCAGAAGAAGAATAAAAAGGAAACGCGTATAGGATACTTATAAGGCCGCTATAAGGGAGGTATGCTATGCTATTATAAGTCTAAGAGGTAGGCTATTATTATGCATAGCTAGGCTATAGAGAGCTTTAAATTATTGCAAAGCATTTATACTATTAAGCTCGGCTAGGGGTTCCTAAGTAGGGTCGAGGTATCTAGTCTATTTAATAAGGACTTTATATTGCTAACCGCGTCTAACCTTTTTCTAGTAGGCAGAGAGAATATTATCTACCTCCTACTTATCTTCCCTATATACTCGAATTGCTAGAGGCTAAGGATTAGCAACTATCTAGCTAGGGATAGGGTTATTTATAGTATATTAAAGGAGGTTAATATTAAAATAATTATATACGCTAGAGGGAAGGTTAAATAGCTTAATAATATCTAGGGATATAATACAACTAATAGTATACTTAGCATAGCGCTAGTTAAGCTTCTTTTTCGAATAGTAGGAGGCAACATTTCGCAAGTCGAGCTAGATTTTATTGCTAGGCTAGAAGCGTTCGGCTAGCTAGCATAATATATTAGCCTAAGCTTTGCTAGCTTAGGCTATAGCAGTATCCGAGGACTAGTAGAAGTCTAAGACCTATTATAACTTAGCGATAAAAGCTTGCGCTTGACTAGCAGGTATGCGCGTAGAAGCAGGAGGGGCGTTATTAATAGCGGGGGCAATAGATAGGGTATAGAAGCTATAAGTAGTAAAAAAAGGAGATATGCTAATAGCTATATATTCGCAGCTATTAAGGGCTATTTAAGTAGCAGGGAGCTAAAAGTCCTAATTATCCTAGTTATAAGCAATAATAGTGCAAAGGTAAGCCTAAACCTCCTAGTTAATACGCTTACTACTGCTATTAGTTTAAAGGTAGTAGGCAGTGCTAAGGAGGCGGGAGATATAATAAAAGCAGTAAAAATAGGCCTAGAAATCCCCTATCTAGTTAGAGCTATAATTACTTATAATAAACGCTAGCTATTAGTAAAAGCAAATAAAATACTAAAGGAAATATTCTATATAGAGGTTAGTATTTATAAATAGTATAGGCTTAAGGAGGATTTCCTTGTTAAATTAGTCCTAGATAACCTAGAAGTAGCAGTTACCTTTTATTATTAGGGGAAAATTAACTATAAAATCTATTTAAAAGTAATAGTAAAACTAGTCTAGAGTAGGCAGAAAGCAGAGGAGCGTTATATAATAAGAGCGCTAGACTTTAAAATATCCGTATATATTATAGTTATAGAGGAAGCAATATATAAACTGCTACTATAGGGGCTAGAAGAAGTCCTGCGTAACTAGGGCTATAGTGCTATCCCTACTAGGGTGCCTAATAAGGTAGGAGTCGTAGATAAGTTAGATAAAGCGGCCGCGCAATTAATTAAAGCCCTAAAGGTTAAGGGGGGCGCGTTAGGCATTTATATTTATAGTAGTAGGGGAACTAGGAACCTAAAAGCAGTTGCAAAAGCAGAGGCGGCTATAGGAGTCGATATAGCAGTCCGCGATTTAGACCTTAAGGTAGAGGGCAGGAGGGAAGGCGTAGTTGCTATAGGTTATATAGCAGAGGACTTCCTAGAATATAGTATCCTAGGCAGCAGTAACTAGCTATAAGGAGTAGAGTTTATTATTAGAAAAGACCTAAAGGGTAGAAGATAAGTCTATATAAAAAGGGGCAGGGTTTAGTAAGCTAGAAGCAGTAGGCAAATTAAGGGGTAAGGAATTATTAGAGTCTAAGAGAGAAAAATTAAAATAGAACTAAAGGGCGTCCTAAGGAAGAAGTTAAGTAATATAGTTATCTAAGTTATTAAAGGTCGGCTAGTCTTATTCTCGCTAGGAAAAGGCGTTAGGGATAGTAGCCTGCTTGCTAGGATAATACTTAATTTAGAAATTAAAGCATAAAAAGTACTCGGCTTATTACGCCTGCTATTTAGAAAGGCATTAGCAAGTTATAAAGTATTTAAGGTTTCTATAATTAGTAATAATATTAAAGGACTAGTAACTATAGAGTTCCGCCTGCTATTGCTCGAGGTAGCGAATAATAGCAAGTATTTCCTTATTATAGATAGGGTAGTTATGCTTAGCTAGGGATAGCTTCTAAGAGTAGAAAGCGACTAGGTAAAGCTAGCTATCCTATTCCTAGGAAACTATACTACTAGCGGCGAATTTATTATAATCTATCTTAAGTTAAGTAGGCAGGTCGAAATCCTATTTAATAAGGACTAAGGCCTAGAGGAAGAGTTATTTAATATACTAAAAGGCAGTCTCTTATTTAGGACCCTAGGAAAATAGTCTGCTAGACCTAGTTAAGTCTATAAAGGGGGCGATAATAAAGGCGTAATTAGAAATAAATATATAATAGAAGTTAGCAAAGCTAAGGAAACTTTAGAGGCCTTTAACTATAAAAGGTCGAGCCTAGTTAGAAATAGCCTAGATTTTAGCAGGATTTGCCTAAATCCTAACGCTAGTAATAAGGATAAACCCTAGATACTTAACTCTAGAGACAAGGAAATTATACTTATTAAGGTTAATATAAAGGCCGTATTCCTAGAGGCGTTAGAGGACTTAGCAGACTTTGCAGAAGTAATCTTAGCAAGTGCTAGAGGAGTAGATAATAATATTATTAATATAGGCTAAATAGAATTTATTAAGGAGGTTACTAAGGATCTAGTTAATATAACGCTAGAAAATAGCAGGGGCTTTATAAAGGCTAAAAAGTATAACTATCTACTTAAAAAGTCTATACTATATATAAAAGGCCGTTTTTTACTCCTCCCCTTTTGCAATATAGACCTTATAAATAGCTTAAATAATATCGAGCTTAGTAAACTACTTAGCTCGAGCTATAGTATAGAGCGTATTGCTAAATAGGGGAATAGGGTAATAATCTAAAACTATAATAGCATTAAGGGCGCAGTAGTTAGTGCAGAAATAAAGGCCGCTACTAAGTTTACGGGCAAAAAGGATAGGGGCGCTAGCTAGAGAGCTACTAGGACGGATAAAACCCTTAGCAAGAAGATCGCGTAGCGTTTTTTTAAAAATAAGGAGCTCTTCGCAGGATATACTATAAAGGGGGCTAAAGGGAATTATAGGATTAGTCCTATTTGCATTAGGGCAAAGGGGGATAGAGTAGTTAATACTAGGCTTATAAGGGTTTAACTTATCTGTATCTTATTTATAGAAAAGTAGGAGAAAGTCTTAGATCTTAGGGGGAAGGCGTTATTAGAGCTAGGTATTAGAAAAAGGAACCTTATTTTATAGTACTTTATTAATATTAGCAAGGGAGATAGTATAAAAAAGAAGGTTAGGAGAGGTTATTATATAAAGGTTATAAATAACTTAAGCAATAAAGGCAGAAGCTATTATATATAGGGCGGAGGAGATCTCCTAAGCTAGGAAAGAGGAGGAGTCGAGATATTAAACCTAAGCCTAGGAGTCGCTATGCTAGAGGCGGGATTCGTAAGGAATAGAATAAAAGCGTATATACTTAAGCTAGGGTTTGCCTAAAATAAAAGGAAAGTTAAGATAGGGAACTATATAGGCTATAATAAAGCATATAACGTTATTAACTTCGAGGGCAAGCTAGGCAATACCTATAACTATAAGTCCTTATATTTAAGCAAAAGCACCCTAGATCCTATAGAGCAATATATATTTAATAAGGATATAAAGGTTAGTAGCTAGCTATATGCTAATAGTAGTATAGTACTAATAGCCTTTATTAATAAAAGTTTATATAAGTTCTAAGTAGTTAAGGATTATAGAAATCTGCATAAAAGGGGTATAAAGCTAGGACTAAAGAAGTGCTTTTATATTCTTATTTATAGCTAATAGGGACCCTAAAGCGCTATAATGCTCTAGGGTTAAGCGTTTCCCTATTTCTCGGCGTTTTTAAAAAGAGGTTTAATATTAGTATACGCAATATATAGATTAGTAATACTAGAAGCAGGGGCTAGCTAACGCGCTATAGCATATAGGCAAGCGTAGATTATATAGCCGCGTGCTCTATAGCGTATATATAACCTATTATTTTATTATTAGTCGATAATTAATAGAAAGACTTATTTAGCGTAAAGTTTAATAGGGGTAGCAGGAGTAAACTTTTTGCCTTTAGTTAGGCGGGTACTATTTATTAAGATATTACTATTAGCGTTTAGAATAGGGGCTATAGTAGTAGGAGCGGGGCTACTACTTATAAGGGTAGGGGGGGAAGACTTATAAGCAATATGCAGGAAATAAAGAGTTTGCTTAAAAAACCAGGCAAGGCCCTAAAGCTTAGTAATAAAAGCTATATAAGATTTAGGCATATTAACTATAATAAAAAGGTCGCAAAGTATAGGAGAGAGAGAGTTTATAAGCTATATTAATTTAGCAGAGTCCGCCTACCTATAAGGGCTAGCAGCTATAAGCATAACCTCTTTAAATTCTAGGAGGAAGTTGCTAAAGCGTTATCTATCCTTATAGATAAGGGCCTATAGCTAGTCCTAGGCTTTTTATCGTTCCTAAACTATACTAAAGGTGCAATATAAATAGTTAAAAAAATCCTATAAGCGCTGCTATCTATTAAAACCCCCTGCCTGCTAGAAAGCAGCAATACGCTTTATTTTATCTTTAGGGAAGCAATTAAGAATATAAAGCTAGGACTAGTCTAAAGTGCTAGCTTTACCCTAAGGCTTATTAATATTATACTAGTAGATTAACTAGCTTATAAAGAAGTAGAAGGACTCGGGTTTATTATCCTATTTTAGCTAGGCCTCCCGCTAGTATATAAGGGCTATAGCAATAAAAGAGGTATCTAGTATTAGTTAAGCAGGAGCTAAGGGGGAGTTAGCAAGAGGGCAGGCGGCTAGATTACCTAGCTAAGAGCAGCAAAGTTAATCGAGCTTAGCTAAATATAAGGCCTATATATACTTAAGAACCTATTAATAAGTAACCTGCTCCTAGGAAAAAGAGGCCTAGGTATTAGCTAATACCTGCCTAGTATAGGAGAGTTTCTGCTAAAGGCAAGGAATAAGGTCTAGATCTAAAAGGGTATTATTTATTAAAGAAATACTAGCGAGCTATTTTTCTATACTAGCTATATATAAGTCTTCTATAAACGTTATTATAGGGAGCGTTTAATACGATTATTTAATAAGTACTAATATAATAGGGGCGTAAAAATAGTAGTTATGTTAAGATATAGCTAGGGAATAAGGAAAAAAAGGGGAGAAAGTATAAATAAAAAGGGCTATTAAAGGGAAAAAGAAAAGGAAAAGGGGAGAAAAAAGATATATAATTATATTAAAAGGCTAGCTATAAGGAAGCATACTTAGGCTAGACTAAGTATATTTAATTACGCATGCCGCTTTAGAGGAAGCGGGCTACCTAGGGCTATATATATATATCTAGGTCCGATCTTAGGGAGCGGGCTACGCACTCGTAGCTGCGTATCTTAGGGGGTATGCTGCGCGTAATAGGGGCGTAGCCGAGATAAGGGAACTATTATAAGATAAGTGTATTATATAGGCAGGGGGGCGGAGTCTATAGCCGTATAGGCGCCTATCCTAAGGTTAGGAGGTAAGTTTAGGTTATATAACTAGAACTATACTAAGGTTAAAGACCCTTATATTATCCTAGGTAATAAGGATAGGATAGTAGATAAATTTATAATAAAAGGAAATATTATCTACTAGAGTTCTACTAAATATAAGAGGATTACCTAGAGTATTCTCGCCTTAGAAATATATAGTATATTATTAGGTTTTAATATTAGTATCTCCTTAATAATAATACTAAATCGAATTATAGCTAAGCTAGGATTAGCCCGAGTTCCTATTATATTATATATAGATTTATTCTCGCTATAGAAGTATTTTATTAAGCTTAGGATAATAAAAAAGAAATAACTTATAATTAATATTATATTAATTAGAGAGTTATATAAGGAGAAGGAGATTAATAAGATTAAATAGATTATAGGAAAGGATAATCCTAGGTTTAAACTATAATAAAAGCAACCCTAAATAAAACGCTAGAATACCTCATTAATATAAATAAGACTACTATCTCTTTAGAAGAATTTGTAATAAAGAAGAAGATATACTAGTATAATATTAGATTAAATTCGAATAATAATTAATTTAATAAAAAAAGAACTACTAGTATATATTTATCCGAGTTAGGAATATAACTATAGATAGCGGAATAACCTGTTTCTGCCTAAACCCCTTTTTCTATAACTAACTCTAAAACGTTATAGTCGTAATATACGCAAACCCCTTTCTGCTAGATATTTAATATTATCCTTATTATAGTGCATATTACCCCTTTCCTATATAAGTATTATGCCCTTTTAAATAAGAGATAGGAGTATAATAGGGGCAGTATAAAAAGGGAAGTAGATTACCCCTAAACTTAGTATAATAAGCATATAATATCGTAATAAGTTTATACTAAAATCGTAGTAAGAATAGTTTAAAGGAGAAAAGGGGCGGCTATAAATTCGGATTATATAGAGTTTAGGATAATTATATATTATCTCTAATTTAACCTAGATGCCTTTAAGACTTTATATATATTTCGTCTTCCTCTCTAATAGAGGAAGAAATAGATATAGATATAAGCAGATATTAATAGATTAAGGACCCGAGCTAACTTAAGCAGAGTCCTCTCTTATATTATACTAACATATGTTAATGCCCTACTAATAATAATAGCTATACGTTATACGAGCGTAAAGCTATATATAAACTATAAAAGCCCGCTAATATATAGCTAACTCCTAACTAGTTCTTTTTAAAAAAAGGGAGTCTATAATATAAAGTTATATTGCTTATATTAAGGCAGGAAAATAGCTATTTAAGCAATAAATAAAAGCAATCCTATATAACTAGCATGTGCTTTAAAAGGGTCCTATTAGAGTAGGGTAGCTTTAGAAAGGCTCTTTACTATAAATTACTAACCTAGCTTTAAGTATATACTATATTGCCTAATTATAGTACTTAATTTCATAGCCTAGCGTAATTAGTATTAGTATATACTGCCCTGCTTTATATTATACGCTAATAATAAATTAATATATATAAAATAAAAGCAGAGTATATATATACTAATTGCCTAGCCTATTCTAGACTATAACCCTTATAGCTAATCTATAAATCCCTTATACCTTATTACCCTAGTTAAAAATCTCTGCCTTGCCCCTAGTCCTTTTTTCTAGCCTAGGATCTAATACTAACCTAGTAATCTAAAAGCTTGCACGCAGCTAAAAGCAGTTATATTAGAAGTAACTAACCTAGTAATATTTATAGTAATACTTGCGCTAGGGTATGCTAAAAGCGCTAGATTTCATAGTACTAATATTTATAAAGTTAGCTTTAGTATAAAGCAGAAGATTAAATATTACTTAAAATATATTCTTAAAATTAAATATACTATTAAAGCTTTTTAAGAGTAATATAAAAGCTTAGTATATTATAGGCTATATAGTCTCCTAATCTAGCCGCTTCTTAGGTCTAGAACGAAAACTAAAAGCTAATAGGATAAATTTAATATAGTTAGACTAGTACTACTATCTAGCCTTAAAGAAAATATATTCCTATTATATAATATACGCGTTAAAAAACTCTAATATCTCTTATAATAATATAACTAAAAAAGACTTATATATTACTTTTTATATAATTTACTAAGAGTCTTATTAATATATACTAAAAAGGATTTAGGCTAATTAGTAAAATTATTAATATATAATATATATAAAAAGAAACTTTACTAAAAAGTACTAAGTCTAAAGGAATCGACGAAGAGACAATACTAAGTCGAACTAAAGAGGAGTAATAAATAAAACTACTAAAAAGAGAGAGAAAGAAAGGGAGAGAAGCTCCCTGCTAGCTAGCTATATACCTTATAAGGTCGGCTATTAGTAATAAGCCTGTATTAATACAAGCCTATTATATCCTAGTTAAGCTAGAAAGCCTACTAGTTATATACTTATAATCCCCCTATATAGATATAACTAGGTTAAAGACCTAGTCCTTTATATACCCTTTATCCCTAAAGGAGATAAGAAGTATAAGCTAGTTAACGCTATATAGTTAATACTATAATCAGGGTTCGAAAAAAATCTTATACTCATATAATTACTTATAAGTAATGCGATTTTTTGCGATTTAAATCACGGATTTTTGCTTAGTCAGATGATTTTTTATAATTTAAATCACTAGGGTAAAAAAATCACTCATAAGTGATTTTTTTAGTTAGAAAAAAAATTATAAGTAGATGATTTTTATGATTTTTTTTATAAAGTATATATATAGTATTTTTAATAAAAAGTAGAAATTTTAAAGATAAATTAAGGACTTTTAAGAGGAAGAATAATTAGTAGGGTTGTATTAAAAAATAAGAAATAAATAATTGCTTTACTTTATTCTTTTATAATAATATTATCTTTTTTCTTAATTTATTATAAGTTATAACTAGACTTTAAAATAATTAATAATAGTAATACTATAAATATACTATAAATATACTAGTAATATTACTAGTAAAAAGGCTAGTAGTATTACTACTAGATAAATTAGTAAGAATACTAGTAAGAATACTAGAAAAAATAATAGTAAAACTAATAGTAAAAATAATAGTAAAAATAATAGTAAAAATACTACTAATATTACTACTAATATTACTACTAATATTACTACTAA